>VYXC01012077.1:697305-714000 GCA_013397175.1 Platysteira castanea | reverse complement strand
CCTTCGTTCCCACCACCGTACCTACACGAGCCACTCCATCATTAGCACCAGTGCAACAGTCTGTGGCACTGCTCTGTTATTTGGATAGAGTTAAATAACCCTGAAATAATTCCTTGGGTCATGTCAATTCACACCTGTGGTATCATACGGGTGCCAAAAGACTTGTGGCAAATTAAAAATTAGATAGAGAGGGAAACCAAATACATCCTAATGTAGACTCAGTTTGTTCACAATATTTAATAAATTAAAATTAATAAACTAAATTAATATACGCTTAGTTTTAGGGAGTCTTTTAACTCCAAAGTACTTAACTCCAAAGAGGTCTGGACTTTTTATCAGCTTATTTAAAGAGTATGTTTTACATAGCATGTCCTATTTTTTAATCCCTTTGAAATTAAATTTTAAATTGGTTAAGGGGGTTTGCTATATTTTACTTTTGCCTTGATTTTGCCTTTCTGTCTTGGGAATGTGAATAAAAAGAAAAACCATACACTCAAACCTACCCATCTTCCTTGAGCTGACATTTCTCACAATGTTAACATGGTTCAGAAGTGGAACTCCCAGGAATAATTGTGTTAAACGCTTTGACGAACCTGAATTTTTCAAAACCATCCTACATTATAGTGATGGCAATACTTTAGGGCAATGGGACATTAATGCAAGCAAAGTATCCAGAAGGCAATAGAGTATGCACTATATAGAGTACATTTTTGGATAGTTTAACAAAATCACTAAGCAAAGGTCATGTTCAAAAAAATTTATGAACCAACAGAACAAATACTGTTTCTCCAATCATTTTATGATTTATTAAACTAACTGGTTAGTAAAAATGAACAGCATTCATGGTAGTTTTCAGGCAAATGTGAAACTGAAAGCACTCCTTTAAAATATGCTAAACATAATCCAGAAGCAATTTAAAACTAAATGAGGATATTTGCTTTAATAGAGAAAACACTGAAAAAGGAATTTGATTGTGTGTGTATGTATACAGAAGAAGCACTTCAATCAAAATATATCTATATAGATGTGAATTTGAGATTCCATTACTAACAGACATAGGAGTACTTAATAAGTCTTTAATCAAAACAATTACATACAATTACCTTGCTCTTTGAAACATAAGACTTGGTCTACACATTTGAATCTTTGGGCTTAAACACTCTTTGTGTTAATATTTTTAAATGGAAATATTGGAAACTTTCCCCTAAATTTTTGTGGATTTTAGGGAAATATGTTTTTTACCTTGGAATAAAACAATTTCTCATTTAACAAATAACAAAATCCATTAATGACTAAAACCACTATAAAACATTCATAATATCTCTTGTAAGCCAGAGCTATCAGTTTTTTAGTTACATATATATCCTATTTTATGAGCCAGGGTTAAAAGAATTTTCACCTTTGCTCAATTATGAAATATGACTACATTTGCAAATTGTTACCACATAGCTATTAAATTATTATTGTTTCTTATTTAATGCACTTGTGATGATTCTCTATTTCTTTGAAAATATTATCATCTAGAATTTGCTTCAGAAATCATTACTATTCTAATATGAAATCTGATAAAATAGGAAATAACATCGAGCATTATGTGTATTTATATATTTATTTTATTCATTAGGGACTCTGTAACATTTGTGAGCGATCCATTTACCATCTGCTCAGCTACCTAAAATTGCTTTTATTGTTCAATTGTTGGTCATAAGCTAATAAGACCTGTAGAAAAGATACTCTAAAAAAAGCCAGAGTGACCAGAAATAAACCTATGCACTAACTATTTTCCTGCAGT
The DNA here is from genome assembly GCA_013397175.1 of Platysteira castanea. Lineage (NCBI taxonomy): Eukaryota > Metazoa > Chordata > Aves > Passeriformes > Platysteira > Platysteira castanea. The sequence goes on along the minus strand of VYXC01012077.1, from coordinate 712,208 downwards.
AGAATTAATATCCTGGGAGATGATTTGAACTGTTGAACCACTATAAAAAACCAGGGAAATTATGGAATCTCTCAATATTATAAAGACATTAAAAGTTAAAAAAAAATAGTATTCTAATTTCACTACTCAGGAATATCAGAGGTAAAAACAAATGAAGATACTACCAAACTAACCTCTTGTTATTTTTTTTATTATTCCTTAGAGACCACTTTGTTGGGCACTAACATGGTATTATTACTAGTAACCTTAAAGCTGAGTAGTAAGCTCTGAAAACATCCCCCCTTTTCTATAAGCAAGCTATAAGAAAACTCATGTACAAGAAATGTCCTTTAAACTTATGAAGGAGACAACATGGTTGACATCAGGTTGTTTCTTTCTCACAGAGCAGTGCAGGAAGGATTACCCGTTCACATGTTTTTCCCCAAAGTCCATACTAGCCTAGGAAAGATTATACTATGTTTAAATATCTCACGTATCTGAAGAATTAGGTCTGTAGCCATAATTTCCCGGGAGTTTACTTAAGTCACAACACTTCAGTGTGATTAGGGTGAGATATGGGGCAAAGTCTCAATTTCCCAAAGTGCTTTTATTTACATATGAATAACTAAAGATTTATGGGACCAGACTTTTTAATCTGCTAATCAGGGAATACACTGGAGTGTTGGAAACCCTCATTTCAGTCCCCAAACTGATATCGTAAATATGTGTAAAATTTAATAGTTGTGTGAAGGAGGAATTTGAATCCAGGTTTAGCTTCTCAGGTGAATTAGCAGTTTTTAATCTTGGTGTCTATTTATTCCTTGAAAAGCATAACAACACTATCAGACGAGATGAAGAACAGATTTCTGAATGTTCTCTAACTCAATGCTTAAGATTTTCTGTAGGAAATGAAATACATAAATACTTGAGTTGCTTAGAGAAAGAGCATATTTATCTCATTTCTCAATCATTTTTGTCAGGAGTTTGGTCTTCCAAGTGTACATTGAAAGTTCAATTTATCAAATTTTGAAATCATCACTGAAAAGTAACTTCTTAATTTCCTTGCTGCCTGATTATGATTTTTTTCAAGGAAAGTAAAAATTTGTGGGTTTGCTCCAATTCCAAAGGGTTTTATCAATCCTGTTAGTAGTCGGAAGATGGCTGCTGAATCAAAAGAGAATGGTTGTAAAATTTTGGAGATGAAAGACAGTATTAGTGAAAAGATCTCTCTAATGTAAGCATTTATGTTTTGTTTACAGAAATACTTATTTTTAGTTCAGTAAAGAACAAATGGCATTCACGCCAAAGACAGCTCCTGACTACTCCAACCAGGTGCAGGACAGATGGACCATGGAAAGGCAAAATGAGGTAACTTCTATTATAATATTTTTTTATTATGTTGAACTGTGCATTGTCCCGTGCAGCACAAGATTTGAAGCCATGCTGTGCTCTAAAGAAGACCAATAATGTCAAAACTGAGCCATAGGCAATGCTTAATATTACAGCATGGGAAACTCACATTTACTTAGCTGGAGCAGGACTGGTTGTTGCTCCATAAATAGGAAGGCTCTCTCTCATCCTTCTGAAAGCCATGGCTCTTTCTTAGGACTATGTTAGCCTGTCTGTCTGAGCTGTTTTACACCACCATGTAAAGATTTCATTTTCATGCATCAAAAATTGTATTTTATGGGCATAGTAGAGCCTCATGACAAAACTAACGTGTAATTTCTTATACCCCATTCAAACTAGTATAGAAATGTATCTTCCTCAATGTGTAAGATGGCTGACTCACAAGTCTTTCTCCCAAACTACTTTTCAGAGGATGTTTCTCATTTTAATTTTTTTTTTTCACAGAATCTCATTGTTCCCATGCTTTTACTGATTACAACTTACTTATGTCAGAAAACATAATTCATGGTAGGAAGATTAGAAAATGCATTCTAAGAATGTGAGAAGCAGATCTCACTGTGCTATAACACCTCTGCATGGATAATTTACCTGCCTTTGCTACACCGCCATCACAGCTGTCCTGAACTTCAGGTCGCCATGGCTGGACTGTCACTCTCACCCAGGCATTGACCTTAAATCTGGTTCAGGTATGGCTACGTGGTACTGGAGGGCACAGAGAGACTCACCTTGCACTGGGTTCAGTGCTGGTGTCTCAGCAGCTGGAGACACGATCACAGCCCGGGCAGCTGCAGCCTTGCTAGGAGAACCTGAACGACTGTCTTTGCTCATGGAGTCAGGTGTAGACTGGGTAGGAAACAGCAGGATGGTATGACTGCAGCTTCGCTCACCTCGGAGTGTGTTTTCTAATGTCAGATCTGAATATATATTTATATGTAAATCTAAAACTATAAAGAGCAATTTTAATAATCTGAAGCGTTCATTTAGCTCTTCATCTCAATAATACTCTATATGGTTTTTCCCTTTATTGATTATTTGGCTTTCAGATGTAAAAAGTTCACATTAAAATGTCATTGCAAATAGTCATTTCTATAAAGGAAAGCATTCTGACAATCTGAGAAAATCTGACCTTTTTCTCTCTAAGTCCATTCAGAAAACAACATTGTGGCTTTCTGTTGTAGGTAGGATCCAAACAGAACTGAGAATGCTGAACACTGCATTTGGAACTAATAAATGAGGTAGTGCAACCACTACCTAACAATGAGCCAATGCAATCGCATGAAAACTTAAAAAATTATGTGCTTGGAGTGTCACTGTGAATCAATGTAGGCATGCATATGCTAGGCAAGTGGATTGGTATTCTGGATAATGTTTCATCTATACATAGTTTAGCATTTGTTGTAAATTATCTCAATTTAGATCTGCCTATATGTTGTTGGTATATTGGATATGTGTCAAAGAATACATATGTCAAACTTTATTATTTTTATAAAAACCTATGCCTAATGCTTTAAACACTGTTAATGTTATAGTCATCATCTAGAATCTGCTTTAAAGCATGAAGATGTGAGTTTTCTTTATGACTGTATTTTCTGCTATGTCTTTGAAAAATGTTTTGTATGACTTTGGTGAAAATGGTTTGAAAAGGATGCTTTGAAAAAAAAAAAATCATAATTTCTTTTGGCATAAGGACAGGCTTTAGCTGTCAGGGTAGAAATTCATGACAATTGTTTCATAGCTCCTGAAATGTGAAAGTATGTGATCATGCAGACTCCCTCAGCTGTGAAACAAATTTTGTGAGGGATGTAGTCAGAATTCAAAGAGTAGTGGTAAAAAAATAGAGCTTCATCTGAGAAAATTACTCAAAAGTACTCAAGACCACATAAAACTCTGACTGCACTGAGACTATGCCCATTTAAAAAAGATGGGGTTGTTGTATCTCTGACCATTTCTTTTCTGTCTCTGTGCTAGAAGACTTGAAAGAATCTCTAGTTTACACAATCTGGATATATTGTTGTCTTTATTTTACTGGCAACGCATGCTCAGGTTGCCTAGGTCATTCTCTAATACCCACTAAGCTGCTTTGGGTTTTAGCATATTGCATTTGAATTTAGTGTACACACAAGTGCAGAGCCGGGTTTCCTATCTATAATACAGTCAAACTACAGTAATATTTTCTTTAAAAATACCCTCGGGACTACACTCGTTGCTAACAGACAATTGTAATATTTCTTGTGAGAGGCAGAAAGTTTGACAAATCATTACCTCTTGAGAATCTGTGAAACAGCTATAAGTACATTGGCTTACTCACCTGTAACTCAGTTCCTACTTGTCTGTAACTATTATGCTTCTAAAGATTAGACACTTATTAAACCATTATGCCGGGTTCCGGCCTACAATTTTGAAAGGGTTTGTGCAACCTGTGTTGTTACAGTATCACTGGGTACCAAGACCCATATGAATCAGCCATGTACATATTTGTGGTTATTACAATGTGTTGTTTAAATATGGAGAAGCAAGAGTGTTTCTGGAGATGGAAATCTCTGTCTCTATGCAGCTGAATCATAGAAAGGATTCTTTAACTCAGAAGATCACAATATGAAGACAGAAAACAGTTTTCTTACCAATCACCCACAACATCTGCAGAAATTAAAGTCCCTGGTATAATTTCTGATAGTGTGAAATTTTCAAAAATATATCACTTTTTAAAAAAACCTATATTTTACCTTCAAGATATGAGCTATTCCATGCATATTCTCCAGCACTTTGCACCTACAAGCTACGTGTATGATTCCAAGACAGGGATGATCCACAGACTCTGCAGAACAAGAACAGGAATAAATATCTGAGTGAGATTCTATGTGGGTACATGAGTACGATCACACATAAGCCAGATATTACACATTCAAGAAATGACTGTGCATCAAATGCCACATCTTTTTGGGTTGTGAAGCTCTCAAGTGAGGCATTTGGGACTGCCTTATGGGAGCACCCACATCAGTGTGTGCACTAAGGCAGTAACTGTGCCTGTAACCAGTGGTCACAATGTTTGCTTTAGCAATAGAGTTGATATCTACTTTAAACTGCTGGCAACATTTCACTTCTTACAAGTAGGACATGAACATAAAAGTTGGCATGAACATGCCCCATTTTTGGACAACCTTCGAACTTAGAGGATTGAAAAGATAGCAAGGGAAAAAGTGCTGGTACTTTTGAAAAATACAAGAATCACGCTAGTGATTCTCTAGAGAAAAATCACTCTAAATAAATTACACTATATTTATACACTTTCAGGAAATATTCTTGCAAAAACCTAATTCATATTGATATTTCAGTGACACCTCAGAAAATAGGTACTCACAGTCATTCATCAGTGTAAAAACTCTCTATTAATAAAGTAATTTAAACCAATAAGATGATTACAGTGAAGGCCAGTTTTCTCGAAACCAAGATGAAAATGACATGCTGAAAAGTCTTAATGTTTCATTTAAAGAAGGGCATTAGTGTTATTTTTACTGTGGATGCTAGTTTTTGCTCTTAAGAATGCTATAGATATATGCTGAGACTTCATCATCTAAATAAATTCCTTTTGAATTAATTTTCAGTCAACTGTTAGGTTATCTATGAGCTCAAGGAATAAAGTATGTACATCTGCTGAAAACTGCTTTAGTAAATGTTTTACTCACAGCCAGTGAGCTTCTATGAGCCTTTTCTAGTTGCATGCTTCTCTTTTCTCTGCCCAGAAATAATGGTCTTTCCCCCAGATTTGACACCATACGTGCTCTTGGAGGTGAAATAAAGAGAAGAAATTAAGAGATCTGCCTAATCTCACAAAGAAAAGCCCTGAAGGGGTTACAAGGACTAAACACATTCTTGGCACAATGCTAGACAAGTCTCAGAACTGTTGCTGACACGAGGCAAGTAGGTCTATCTTAGTCATACCAATTTTAGGAAGTCTATGCTTGAATACCCTTTAGTTTCCACTGAACGCATGACAAAAATCTCAGGGAATCTTTGTGCCTTTTCCTTACAAGACAGAAGAATGCCAGTGGTTTACCCAATTCCTTTCTGCTAAATCTTTAAAGTAATTCAGAGATTAAAAAATTCAGAGATTAATGAAAAATATATACACAGCTGGCATTTTTTCTTAAGCCATCACATCCCAGTGATAGAGGCCTAAGGATGCTGAGATGACATCAACCATATAAAGCTGAAAAAGACTTGTGAAGGCCTCAATAAGTTGCAGAGTAAAACTGGAAGGTCCAGCATGCCTTAAGCAGCATTTAGTTCAGCTCCATAGTTCCCTGGAAGCCTACACCTGTAATTTTCAATGTATCCAGGACTGACCCAATGTGCTGCCTTAGCTCCATGATAATTTTCCAGCTAAAGCTGACAAGGACCCTAAAGCTGACATCATGTTCTCTAAGTGAGCTTAATCTTTTGATAATACCCAGGTCATGGGCATTTAGCGTAATTGTAATTACTAGTTTTTAGATTTCCACTCTTTACATAGCACTTAAGGTACTGGCTTCAAAGGCTGAAAATGCGGGTTCAATTAATTCCTGGAAGAAGTTGGTTGGGTTGTCTGTGCATTACTCAGCAAAGGTGCCAGAGTGTGAGATACATATTAGGCTGTTTGGGTGGGTGGAACGTTTTGGAAGTTTACTTTTCTTTTCCCTCTCTCTCTGTCTTCCTCTCCCCATCTGCAATGTTCTTGTTTTTTCTAAAGTGGTTTTTCCTAGTTTTCTTCCTGTTTTTTCCTGTACACACTAGGTGTCATTCTTAATTTAAAAAAAAAAAAAAAAAAAAAGAAAATTACTCAAATGTTCCTTAAATAAAATTTTCACAGCACAACAGGTAGCTTGAGAGATGTAAACAAAATCTTGCCACATCTCCTGCTGATTTGAACTGAACATCATAGAATCATGGCATAGTTTGGGTTGGAAGTGACCTTTAGAGGTCATCTAGTCCAAGCCCTTGCAATAAGCAGGGACATCTTCAAAGAGATCAGGTTGCTTAGAGCCCTATCAACCTGACCTGGAATGTTTCCAGGGGTGGGGCATCTACTACCTATCTGGGCAACCATACTCTCTTTACTGTTGTTCCTTGATATTCTTGTGTATGTTGTACCAGTACAACTGTTTGGGGCATTGTGCTATAAAATATTATTCAAATGACTCTTGTTTAAAAAAAAAAAAAGTCCAAAGGGGTTGTTTCCAGGGATGGGGCATCTACAACCTCTCTTGACATCTGTTCTAGGGGTTTACCACCCTCATGGTAAAAAATTTCTTCCTCATATCTAGTCCAAACCTACCCCCTTTTAGTTTAAAATAAATACCCCTTGTCCTACTGCTACAGGCATAACTAAAAGGTCTGTCTCCATCTTTATTATAAGTCCCTTTAAGGTACTGGAAGGCCATAAAAAGGTCTCCTGGGAGCCTTCTCTAAGCTGAAAAACTCCAACTCTCCTAGCTGTTCCTCACAGGAGAGGTGTTCCATGTCTCTCACAAATTTGTGGTTTGAAACTGCAACAGTACACAGAGTGCACATGATGAATCCAACACTGTGACCGTGATGAAAATTTTGCTCTCTAAATGAATTCTGTGCTTTAGTTAAACTACAGATGTTCTGCTGAATCACCTATGCAGTTCTGAATAATATAAATACAAAGAATAGACCTAGTGTTAACAGTCTTTCCTGTTAGTCTCATGTGGAGTCCTCAAACTGAGGCTCACTCATAGAGGAGTGTGCACATATCTCCCTTACGAGTACACTTTGGAATTGAAGAGTGGCTCAAAAATCTTATGAATGAACTCCTGTACTTAAAAATCATAAAGAAGGAAGCCTGCAGGGCACTGAAGTCATCAGTCAAAAAGCACGAGATTGCTGCCCCATCTATTACTGCCTTCTGTGCTTTCAGACTTAAATACATATGTGAAAAACCCAAGTGCAAGTACTATGGTTTACTTCAGAATAAAAAGGACAAGCCACTCACAGTAAGAACATTTCATCACTTCATTAGACACTACTATAAACTTATGAACTATTTATATATAATAGATGTGGGTCTATCCATCACCATTTTAATTTTTTTCTTTGTTTAAATGATATTTAATCAAAGTAAATATCTTAGACAACAATCTATCTGAATGCCTGGTTTCCTACTGGAGGTAATAGTGATAATAGAAAGCATAATTGTTTGGGCCAGAGCAAACACTTTTTTTTCCTAAAGATCATTAAGTTTTATCAATGTTATTTTTTCAAAGGCAGTAATTAATGAAACAAAAAGTCTGGGCAAATACAACATTAAACTTTCATTCTTTTGCACCTGTAATGGACAAAATGCACATACATAGGAAAGGGCTCCTTTGAGTGTGAAGCATGAAATATAGCTAGAAGTGGGATGTTAGCTTTGGTCCCCCACATCATTTACTTTCTGTATGCAAGCAGTAGAGGGAAGTTGTGGACAGACTGGTGTCCATGGCATTGACTGTCAACACCCACTGAATTGCTCATACACACTTTTATTGCTCATGCTTGCATAGCAGAAATATTTAAAGCACTAGTGCTAGAAAGCCCAGGATTTTGACAGGAAAAATTTAGTGATAACTACTTGTACTAGTTGTTCTACTTTCTTGCATGTAATCACCATTAAATATAGGGATTATCTCCTGCAATATTTTTCATCAATGCTGTAGTTCTCAATACAATTTTTATATATATATTTTTTTTTATTTTAAAAAATATTTCCCTGGGCAGGTTACATGAATGACTGGGAAAAATTTTTAAATTGCTCTATGAACACACCATCTATTTTAAAGAAATGACATCTATTTTAAAATATATATTTTTCATTTCATAAGCTCAGCTTGATGGTATAGTTAAGTTCTGTAAAGTCAAAACTGTTCAAATATAATTTGTTAGATTAAGGTAAACACTGTGTTTCACAGAAAGAAAATTTGTCCAATTTGATAGTGGATAATATGATTTATATTTATAAATTCAGTTAAACACATGGTTATATGCCAACATACTACAATTATTTCACATGATGACAATTTGTTCCAGAGAAAAACTAATTGGAGGTAAATTAAAATTAATTATTGGGAGGATGTCATATTTTTTCTTAATATTTTCTCCTAGTAAAGAGAATAATTTTGGAAACCTACTTTAAATATGTACATTCATGTACAGTATCAGGTATTAAGAAAAAGGAATCTCAAACTGTACTCTTTTTGGTACAAAAATTAAAACATAATGCATTTCAGCACTGATGTTTCTCTGCTGCTGTTTAGTTCATTTGGGTCAATCAGTTCAAAGGTTTGATACTCAGGTATTCATGGGTACTTGAGAGTCATCTGCATATGTTCCATACTGGAAGCTATTAAAACATTACCTCTTTGTTGCTAGCTGCCATATAGGATCCAAAGTGTTGCTAGCTGCCATATAGCATCCAAAGTGTTGCTAGCTGCCATATAGCATCCAAATTTGAGCATTTTAACCCTCAGCAATGAAGATAACTTTAAAATTTTATACCCTCCCTATTCTGTTTTTTGTCATAGAATTACGAAATTGGTTTGGGTTGGAAGGGACTTTTAAAGGTCATTTAGTCCAACCCTTCTGTGATGAGAAGGGACACCAACAACTAGATTGGGTTGTTCAAAGCTCCATCCAACCTGACCTGGAATGTTTTCAGAGATGGAGCATCTACCACTTCTCTAGGCAACCTGTTCCACCATTGGTTCTCTCAGCTGCTGTTGTTCACTGTATTGCTATGTATGTTGAACTAATACAACTTTCAGAGATTGTGATATAAAGTGTAATTTAAATGATCTCTGCTTAAAAAAAAAAAAAAAGCGAATATATTTATTTAGATCAGCTGAGTGCTTTGTTTTGCAGTGCCCCAAAATAGTATAGTTTTGTGAGAATGACAAAGGGAGGAGGCTGAAGGTCTGAGTATGACTGGGAATGAGGATAATGGGAGAAAGGAAAGGAAAGTATTTCTTGGGACATCTCTTTCCTGTGCAAAACGTGTCCCACACTTCTATGTTCAGTTTCCTCTCTGAACTGGAAGACAAATCTGTGTTGACTTCTTCACTCTTTCTTTGTCACTACCTCATAAGTTGTAGATGTTTTTTTTTCCCATACACTGGGAAACCCTGATCTTTTAACTTCATAAAAGTTTCTGAGAGCCCTCAAAGTTGTTGCCTAGCAAGACTTCAGTGCCTGCCTGCAGTTATGTCAGACACTTAAATGTGACTAATACCTGTCCTTGGCCCCTCATTTCATGCTAGCCCTAGTCCTACTTCACAATAAGCAATTTGTTTTGTTTTAAATGGTATTGTAGGTGGATACTTATGAACATATGTCTAATTTTGGGCCTCTTTCAGAATTTAAGTATTTGGTCATTCTCTCGAGTTGTTCAAGGCTATAGAGTAAGTGCACAGCTTCAATGCTAACCCAGAATAGAAGCATGACTAAGAAGGTGTTGCAGTACAGCAGCAGTAGTGGGATAACCTTGTTGGCTACTCAGTCCAGCAGACAGACAGTTGCCTCATTTATTTGTATTTAACTGCACATTCTGCCAGTGTTTTTCCATCACATGATGTCTGTTTCAGTTGCTTCTGTATTTCTTGTTCTTTGATGCCTCTGCTTGCCAGTAATGGATGAAAGGTTACCAGTGATAAAGAATTTACATCAATATTTCCCTGTGTCTGATCAGGAAGAATGAACAGGGGGGGCTTTGGAGAAATTGGTCTTGATTCTCTTGTGTTGTTTCCGTTGTCTTAAATCTCTGTCCAAATCCTACGATTCTCATTTCAATTCCCATGAATGAAATTTATATTTTCAGGTTTATTTCTGGCTACTGTTCTGCACAAAATAACACTAACAAATTATTTAGTTCATTTGATAAAAGCAAAATTAAAGCAGTGTGTTCCCAGTAATATGTTGATGTTCAAGGTTCTTCCAAAAATGATTACTAGTAAACATTATAAAAAGTGGATGCACTGAAGAGCAGATAAAAGTAAGGGAAATAGCTGTCAAACCTGTTTTCTGAAAATAGATCTCCTAGCTATGGTTGTAAGTGATGTTAAAAAAAAAAGATTAGATTTTCTTGTGTACTCCCAATATTTAAATGGATGTTGTTAAGGTGATTATCCTGCCACGGCTGGCACCTTTCAAAAAGCAATATCTTTCATAAAAATAATACACTTGCATAGTTGGAGAGCCTGTCAGAAGTAGAAAGTCTTTTTTCTTGCGAAGATGAAGCAGGTGATCAGTCACTCTTCCTATATTTCTTATTGATATTATATTAGTTTATTTTATTTTTAAAGTACCATTTTATTCTCCGAGTCAATAATCTGCTCTTCAAACCCACAGATTAGAGAAAACACAATTTATCTTAAATTAAAAAGGGAAAACATTAATGCACTTTTTCATATGCATTGAGAAAGTTTTCAGAGGAATTAAGTTTCCTACCTAATATATATACCTAAACCTCTGAAACTTGGAATCCAGATGGTCCTATTCTTTACCTCAATGATTTTTGAAGAATGTCATGTATTTATCATAAGACATTTGCTGACACAAGTCTGCAGGAATAGTAGCATTAGTTATGAATATCCTACTTCTTGACATTTAAATTATACCATTTGGACATTATTCAAAATCTCTTGACATAGCTACAGCAGGTCCCATCCACTGAAATTAGATAGTTGGAAATTCAATGGCAGAAGAAAAAAGCACCTAAAATATTTGATTACATTGATGTGTAGCTGCTTCAGTCATTACAATGTCACAGCAAGGTTGTGAGACATTTCCATTTTTAACAATCTTAATGGATTTGGGTCCGGAAGTCCTTATTAAATTACAGACTATTTGATTTGCCAGTCTTAGGCTTAGCCTATATATCTGGGATGGAGGAATAAAGGGTAATGTGATCTATCTTGGGAATTAAACTGGATGCTGCTAGTAGTACCAGTGCTATTAATGCCAGTTGTATAACACATAAGTATGTTCTCTCTGTAGAGTTATGTGTAATACTGTCTCTGACTGAAAGTTTCTGAAGCAGTGAAAATGCTTAGTTGTCCTTTCCCCTTAACAATAAACTGTGAGTAAGTGCCTAATTAACACTTACAGAAAGAGTGCAAAGAAAAATCTCATTTCATAAGAAGGGTTGAAATCTCTCTAAGTTTAGGGAAAATATAGAAAGAATTAATTTTAGACTTTTAAAGTGTTTTCCAAAACCTTACCACCTCCAAAGATTTATAAGCAGTCATGAGATATTTTTGTCTTACTTTTTATGTACATGCCTACATTCATTACCAAGTTACCCTGAGTTTGCCACTTTACAGAAAACTGCCTGCAGAAAAGTAACAGCAGAGGGAAAAGCAAGAAACTACTCTTTTTATCCTACTTATTTCAGTTCAGCATTCTCATTGTGATAATCTTGCACTGGTTTAATAAAAAAAGAGTGAGATTTCTAAATGTTTCTTAAAATTTGCAAAAATAAATACTAGCATGTTAAATAAGTGGAAATTGTATTTAAATACATTTAAATATATATACAAAGGGTTTCAAATCAACTTATCTAAATCAACATTAAAATATTAAAATGATATCATTTCAATACCAGAACCCAAATTTATATGCAATTTATATAGTACTCTCTCTTGTAAATCTACATTGTCTTCTAACTTTCAAGATTAGAATTGTTAAGCTTAATATTACCCAATGTTTTTCATATAATAAATTTCATTAATAGAAAATATAGAAGGCAATAATTTTTTGGCAGGGGGGTTTGAGCTATTCAATTTTTTTTAAACTTTTATGTCACTCATCTTACTATGAATGTGAAAAATTGGTTAAATAAAAAACTAATTCTTAGAGAGAATTGAAACTATTTTAGGACATAGCAAATTACTTCCAAATGCACAAGTAATTCCAACTGTGATTATTACCCACGATCTTTAACAACTTGTAAATCCTTTAAAATGTCCATTAATGAAACATGTTTTCAAAATAGTTTTCTGAGAAATGACTGTACACTCTATTTTTGTGCAGGACAGACTGCTGGTAGGGACTCTAAGTGTACTTTCATTTTTAGCGTTTCTGATTTTTGCCTTTCTTGCGTATTTTCATGAAGCTGTGTTTTTATATTACTACTTTTTATATTCTTTCCTTGTCTTTAAGGAGACTAGCAGAGCTAAACTATTGTGTACCTTAAAAATACAATAACTAGGATGATAAAACGCAAAGAAATTTCTTACTACAACTGTGCTTTTAATGTCTTGCTAAAGTACTGTGGGACCATTAGTGAAGCTAGAATGTGTCTTTGACACCCCATAAAAGTAAATCTCTTTATCTCAGAGTTCTACTCAGTAAGGTACATCTGGAGAAAAAAAAATCTCATTCTTGTTCTGCGTTAGGAAAACACTGTCATCCTAAGAGAACAGAGCTGAGTTACGAATTACTATGGTTTTTAGGTTTCTTTTTTCCTGCTTTGAAACCTATCTACCTACCTAGTGAATTCCTTTTAAAAAAGAAAAAAAATATAGCTGAGATAACATATCTACACAGCCAAACATGTTTGAAGACCAAATTTTATATATATATGCTCATATCTTTTCTTTAGGGTTATTTTTGTGCAGCTGTGTGATCAAACAAACAAGGCAACAAAGGCGAGAAGCAGGTGTCAGAGTCACCAGTTGAATTTAGGCATGGTAATCCTGGCCACTGCCACATCAAAGCATGGGCATGGAAATGCCCACAAGCAATCCACAAACCATTTTTTGGCTTTTGACCTGCTATAATGCAGAAAAGTGAAAAACGGAATGGATTTATGGAAGCCAGTGTGCCGAGGGGAGAGACACCCTGAAGGAACAGCAGCTGAAGGGGCAATCTGCATTACCTTTCTATGCTTGGAGAACTTAGATGTCTAATGCTGCACTGGACACAGGTGCTTATTTTAATTTGGTTTTTACGAGCCTTAACTTCTCCTAAATTAGAACCATAAATCTTACAGTGACAACTTTATTTCTACCACTGTACTGTTTCTATACTACTTCATAACTCTCTTGTAGCATAACGTTTCTTACACTGGTTCTTGGAAGAAAATTTCTGCTTCAGCAATGATCTGATCATATGTTAACTACAAACTGCTTGAAGAAATAAGACATGGAAAATGCAAAACTATATCATTAAATTTTCCTTACAGGTATCATATAAATTGTGTATGCTGTTATTCCACACTATGGTTTTCCACTGGATATCTTAAAATAACTTTCGTTCTAAACTCAAACCTTATTTTTATTTTCAGAATCTTCATAACTTTTTGCATGGCACCAAGTTACCAATTCCGTAAAAGAGGAATACGTGAGCAAGGTCAAATGCAGATTTTTGGCTTTCACATGGTTTTTAGTCTAGATTTCAGAACATGTACTATTCTTAGGTTAAAAAATGAAATTTTGTGCATTTGTCTAAACATTGCATAGCTACCCATCTCTGATTATCACTCTATTTTTTGTTGGTCTGTAATGCCTTGTTATTTTAAGAAATTATGGGGGTCTTCCTTAAATAGTTAATAACTTATGATTTAGTTTACTTCCCATACAGCTTTGAGGACTATGTTGATACCTGGATACGCATAGATTTCTTCTAGAAGCTCTGAATTGTTAGTGCTGTCCTAGTACAAGCCCACAAAGAAGTAAATATTCAAAATTTTACTTCATAAAAGCAATGGGTTTGGTCATTATATCAGTTCCTTGACTGTCCCATGAGAAACAGGGACTTAAAACGGGCCTCCAGGTATGGGGAAAGATAAGCACCTGGCAGCACAAAGGAGCACTTGGTGGCACAGACCCTGGGGGGAGGAGGTGTCCCACGGCAGGCCCCTACAGAGAGGAGCCTGCTGGAAGCTGACAGATGGGTGGGCAGCGCATGATCACCCCACAGAAGGACATTAAGAAGGCGCTTTGCTGACACGGCAATGTGTGATAAGTCGCTTAGAAAAAATTACCATGTAAGGAAATACTGTGTCCTGAAGAAGTGTATAAAACCAGCTCGTTTCCTTTGAATAAACGATTCAGATCCAGGAACCAGATCCAGATTCAGATTCAGTCTGAGATTCAATCACCAACATCCAGGTTGTGTGTGTGGGAAAGCCTGAACCAACAGCACTGAGGCCAAGGGCAAGGAACCTGTCCTAGGATTTCAGCCGTGTCCAGCAGATATTGCTGAAAGATTTATATGTTCCTGCTGGCTTATTCCTCAGTGCGGCAGATCAGAGTCCAGCCTCTTTCCACAAAATGTGATGGTGTCTGTGCTTATTTGGCAAACCATGCCTACAGCACATTTAAACCTGTTCTTTAATATCTCCATGCATTTATTCAATTACTGATGGATAATTTGTCTCCTGGTGACCTTTCTTCTAAAGACTATTTTCTCTTGAGCATTTTATTGTCTTTCTTCTTTCTTTTCTTTTTTTTTTTTTTTTTTTTTTTTTTTTTTTTCTTTGC
>VYXC01012077.1:434776-697250 GCA_013397175.1 Platysteira castanea | reverse complement strand
AGTAGGGAGGGAGTAAAGGTGGAATAGAATGATTGTATCAGGCCCTTCATTTCTCTGCTTATCCATTAGCAAGAAAGTATAAAATAGAGATGAAAAATTATATTCCTGTTCTTTCATACATACATCCTCTTTGCATAACATCACTTCTCCTACAGTAGCACTTCCAATAATTCATCATTTTGAATTATGGGAATATACTTCGAGCAAGATAAAAGAAACCAGTAGTACAAACCAAAATTGATGACTTTTTAAAAAGAATGCTTTAAATGGCTTCTCCAAGAAGGGCTAAGCATTTATTTTCATTTACAAATAGCAAGCACTTTGGGTTCTAATTATTCACCATTATTATAAAGGCTTTCTAAAATAAGACATAATAGTTTGAAATAGCAGTTTAAAGAGCTGCTTGATACATTGAAATGAAAAGTGAGAGTATGAAAAATACATTTCATTACTTCCAGCAGCCTCAGTGTCTTGAGGCACTGTATTTACAGGGAAAAATATTAAAAATAAAGTAACCTGCAGAGCAATTTTACAGTGGACTTTTTTCCTTGGTGAATATAGTCATTTGACAACAACTTTTTCTATGTATTTGCATGCTGTACTGCACTACATTTAAAAATCATTTAGTGAGGGAAATGAAGAATTACAAGAAAGGGCTGAGTCCCAGCAGACCTTAGAGAATCAGAGTGCAGAAGAGGAAGCAATTATTTACTTGCAATGAGTGGGGAATGCAATCTGCAGTGGCAAGATTGGATTCCTGCATTCATGGGCAACCAATATGACATCTCTGATATGACACTGCCACAATTACAGTTCTGTCTATTTGAACCATAATGAAGTTGCAGACTAAGTAGCTTAAAATGTACAAAAACTTTCTGGTATGGCTAGGCATCCGGGAATAGACCAAAACCAAAATTGCTGTTACTGCATTGTTGGGGTGCTGCAGTTGTTTCCTCAGCTGCATGGCATTACTTATGGCCTTGAAAGCCAAAGATTCAACTTCCACACTGAATTGCTGTTCTTTCCCCACAAAACAGCACTGCAACTCTTGCTGCCTTTTTCATGGTGGTCATCATAGCAGCTCTTAGGATGTGGGAGGTCTCCTTGCCGTATTGTCTGGAATTACAACATCATTGAATTATGGCCTTTTCCCAAGTACATTTCATGACAACACCAGCACTAGTGAGTGCTGGGAGATCTTTTTACATTGCTGTAATCTTGTGGTTCTTCTAGCTCTTCTGTTTTGCCAACTAACCCAGTTCCTAGGAACACCAGGCCTTTGTGAGCAGCAAAAACAGACCATAAGGAAGTCAGGTCAACTTTTATCTAGAACTGTATAAGATCAATGAGGAGCTATTTTTGTACACTATAAAGTGAATCTTTAACCAAAACCCTAGCAAAGAAATAGAAACATTTTTCTGATATTACTATTTTCTCCTACTGTATTGTTGGCGCTCTGTCAGGTGCTTTTTAGTACAGAGATGGAAAAGGGTTGGGTCTACAGGTTGGTGTAGGTTTATTTGGTACAGTTCTGCTTCTGCTTAAACACACAATGAAGCAAATACTCTTTCACTAACTATTCACAAAACGTATATTTCCATCTGAGCCAAAATTGTCCCCCTAGTGAAAAGGGCATGCTTATAGAATTAAAGCAATTTCTGAGATATTTCCTCCTCTCTCTCAAAATCAATGACAGAAAAGAAGCCAAAACAAAATGGAAACACTGGAAGGAAAATAATTGATAGAAAGTGTGTTTCTGGCAACTTGAAGTGAATGAGAATGAAAATTATTTTTGCTGCTAGAGGAGGTCACTTTGGGTTTACAGTTTGGAATTTTTGAAAGAAAAAAACCCTCACAAACTTAGAAGAAAGCCTGAGAGTATGATCAAGATTCCAGATACACCTGGAACCACAAAAATACAGCACAGCAAAAACATTAAACAGAAGAGATGCAAGAACAATAGTATTTATATGAAAGTGAACTTGTAGAAATCAATTACATGGCAATCAGAGAAATATGAATAACGCCTTTTCAAGCCTAATTGATTACTAAAAGCTAAAACTTGGCTCCAGATTTGAGCACAGGAGGCGGAAAACAACAATTCTAACATTCTACTGCATAATTTTCTGCCCCATAAATTCCATAACATTTTGTATCTGAACCATGGAAATAATGTGGCTAATGTGTTTTAGCATCTTTGATAAAGAGAAACAAAGCATAGTTATTGACAATGTTCTGTCATCTTTTTCACTGCTGGTATCAACTAGCAATGTTATAATTTAAATAAATTCTATTTTATTATGAGTAATCATGTTTTGCTCAGGACAACGCTGTTTCTTATAGTTCCAGTTATTTATTAATGATTTCTGGTTCTTCAGCTCTGTGTATTTATTAATGTCACTGAAACTACCATTTAACAGCCTCTTAGAAATTTCATTAAAAAATAATATCAGAAATGGATAAAGCAACTGATGTAAGATAAATAGTAAGTTTGTGCCCTAACTTTTAATTTTCCTGTTTGTAGATTTTAAAGGCAATCTTAGGGAGATTCTATGATTCTACTCAGTTAATTGTTAAAGGAAACAGGGCTGCAGTAATTCCTTATAATTTTTGTTTCAGTTTAACTTACACAAGTGAAGTTTTCTGTTCTTAGTTACTATTTAGGCATCCAGCACATCTCTGAAAATCCCTTTCTCATCTCCATGGGAAAATACCATACAATATTCTATGATTTTTTTTGGCAATTATTCTTTCTGTAACTATTTTTTGGTGCTTGGTTATGTTTGTGAAAGGTGGTGAAAATCCCAGTGAATGATGACAGAGTGAGACAGAAGAATTTCACCTCAAGCACGATCAAAACTCTCTACATTTGGTTAATTTTCATTTTATTTTTTCCTAAAGAATTGCTGTGTCACTCCCCTGAAAGGCTATAAAGTTCAGGTCTTAGAAGCATGCATAAAAACCTTTCAGAAATTATAGATCTCCTGCAGAAGTACGAGGTAGTGAAATGATGATGCATGTATTCTGGATCACCTTACAGATTGAGGTGTATACCCAAGAACCCTGTCCCATCTTATATTAAGTAAAATATAATGTCTTTCTAGTTTATAGAGAATTGCACAGAAAGAAATGTAAAACAGATTTTTATGCAGCAGAAACTGAGTAAAACATTTATTACCTACCCTTATGCATTTATCGTAACAGGTTAGTTTCCTTTCTGCTTTGTAACAGGTACCTCAGCCTTCTGTTCACCCTTACTATATGAATGGCTTCCTTCTGCCTTTTCCATTATTTCTCACTAGGATCTGCTCGAGAGAGACAGTGCAGATAAGCACAGTGTAAATTGTTCAGGCTCCTTCTGTCTGAGAAGCGCCCCCAACAATAAGTTCAATATTTTCACTTCCTCACAGCCTACTACTACAGGCTCACACGCAAAAGTGAAGCACCTACTTGCACACTCAGGCTAAAACAGCCCATGGTTAGGGCTGTGACACTGCCTTATCATCATCTGGTGAACTCTGACCTTAGAAAACCTGCTCCCTTTGCTCAGTGTCCAAGAGCCAGGAAGGTCCTGCTGAAGTCCTAGACCAAGAATTATGAGACCTAGCTGGCTCCAGGCTGCTGTCACCGACGAGTGTGAGCACAGGCCAGCTGGCCCAAGGATTACCATTCTCTCTCAAATGCTTTAGCGAAGGACAATCACAGAATGTTGCAAATCACATTGCAAACTAATTACAGTAATCCAGGACAGTGTTTATCAGTTTGTGGTATCTTTGACAATCATAGATTGTAGATATCTATCCGGCTGCTTCAACTCTATGATCATCCCTCTATCCATGCTGTTATTTACCCAGATCAATCATTGATTTTTTTTTTTTCCAAGGTACAAGACAGAGCAAGTATTTTGAATGAACGCTATGAACTCGTGATAGGGAGAAATCATGTGACTGAAATGGGAACAATGTCCACTTGCAGTTTGGAATTGAACTGAAAATTGCTGTCTAACAAATGCTTTCTTTTTTTTTTTCCCCTTATCAAAGTTGAGGTACATTTGATGATTCCCAGTTTAAATGGCAGCAGAGTTAAGTCCATAGCTGCTAAATGCCGAAGCAGAATGCATCCAGCAAATATGCTTTTCCTCTGTGAATGGATGCAACACAGCTTGATGTACCACTGCGCAGACATTCCCTCAGACACTGCTCCTGGGAGGCACAGGCACGTTCAGACAAAGGCAGGCAACCACTGCCCTCACCCCCCAAAAAACCAGGACATCTGGACTGAGCGTTTTCCCTCGGGAAAGAAAATACACTGAAGATGGCTGGCATCAGTTTCAAAAATGCAACTGAGGCACTGTCTGAGCTTTTTTGATTTCGAGGTGATGTGTTACTAAAGATGACAGGCAATGAAGACTGCAATAGATCGCTTGCTCGGGATTTAGAAAATGAAAATATATTATGTAATTAGGTGATTAAATAATTTTGACATTAAAATAGAAGTGAAGAGTAAATAAATGGAAGTTTTTCTAGACCTATGAAGAAGTGTATCCAGAATATGTATCTATATTATTTATAAAAAAGATTAATTTTTATTAGATAAAAATATGTACTAGAAGGAAACATTTATAATATTTACAAAACACAGAGACAATTCCCAGCAGTTTGATTATTCCCTTTTCCTGAATGGAGAAAGAAGAGAGGCAAAAATATAAACTTGCAATATCTTTTCTAGAAACTGAACCAAGTGAAGTATTTGTACCACCTTGAGAATTCAGACTGCTTACTCCTTCTTAGCAGATTGCAAGCTACTGTCATGGATGAGAAACATGATGCACTTGAACATTCAGGTAACAGGTGGCATGGTAAAACCTCAGGAAGACAAATATCCAGGAGGCATCTAGCAAAAAAAAGGGAGAGCAGAGTGTGTCATTTTAATTGGTTATATAGCCATTGCATTCAATTTGAACACTGGGTTGAAAACAAAATAACTGTGCCCTATCAAAATTAAATGTTTTAATTCTCCTCTACCTTACACAACTTTTTGTTTCCAGGATTCCTATTATTTCTGGTGTAATTTTTCAATTTACTTTTATGTAAAAAAAAGGAAACTCAGACCTTATTTTTATCTGTAGTTGGATGTGATATTGGTTAGTTTATCCTCTGCCTTCACGATACTTGCTCTGTCATGAAGTTAAACAGAAAATTGGGCTAAAATGGTTATTTTAATTTTATTGTTAGAGAATTTCAATGGGGCAGGGCTTCCTGGAAATAACTTGCTAGACAGGTCTCAGACATGATACTTGTCTACCCAAACCGCCTCAGCATTTCACAATGTCACCCATCTTCTCAAATACAAATTGCACAAGGCTAGCCATGAAAACTATTGCAGCAAGATTTGATCTTGGTCCCAGTAAAGGCACTGTTTTTCTACTGATTCCAAAGAAATTGTTCCAAAAATGGTGTGACAAGTAAATAGTACTACTTCATTGTGTAGTGTTATGGTAGCTGGCAGCCTGGGTTGTGCTGTGATGCAGCGGCACTCAGTCTTTCATACACTGCAAGCAGAGCTAATCCTGAAAGCCACATGAGATGTGACTGTGAGGACTGAACAGCCTGTGCACTTGGCATTGTTTCTAACCTATTTTTTCACACTCTATTTCTCACTGAGAAAACAAACAAGCAAGCAAACAAGAATTTTCAGTCCATAACATAATAAAAAGCTTGTACAAGCTCAAGCAGCAAGATAAGGTGATTATTTTGCCCTTCAGTTCAAGTGTCAGCTTGTTTTCAGCTGCTGTCAAACACTTTGTCACACCAGATGTCCACCATATCTGTTACATGGCAAAGTGTTTCAGTACATAGTAAACAAGATGCATGATTTTCTAATACTAATCTTTGAAACCTCCAAAGAAATTTTCATTATAGTTGTGTTTGCTTACACCCACTGCAGTTCACTTTTAAGTTCACTTTGAAATCCTCCTTATCATCTTCTTTCTCATTCCGATGTATGTATACGTTAAAGTTATCTTTAAGGGTAACAAAACCTTGCACCACAACTTTTCTTCATACTCGCTTTCCTTTTTACTAAATAAACTTACTTCAAAGTCCTTTATTCTGATTTACTCCAGTGTCCTTAATATTATACATTCATGATACAAAGACATGTTCTTTTTATTCACTTTATGTGTATTTCTATACCTCTTAGGATACCCACCTCAAGGAACTTGATTAAATATAAATAGTGAATGCAAGTGTTCCTGTTACCTCAACAGCAACACTAGTTGCTTTGCAAAGCACTCTCTTACTCCAGTTCAAGGTGAAATAATTTTCTTCCAGATTCTCCTTTCCTTCTCTAATGTTTTCTCCCTGTTTCCTTATGGCTACATGAAGCATAATATAATGGCTCATGGCTTTTGCAGTCCATTATTCAGAAGCTGGTTTTGGACCAAGCCACTCTTACTTTTAACTCCGAGTTTTACTCTGTGGTACTGTAAATATACTGCTGAAAACCACTAAAATTTTATTTAGGCGAGTATGCAGTATTTTGCCTGTACTGATTATCTCTTCGGTCAGCTATAGAATTTCGTACAAGCCTATTTTAATAAAATATATGGTTTATATTGGATTTAAAAGTATTTCTAGATCTACAATCATGCTTTTCAAGCTACAGACTCAATATGACTTTTTATTAACCAGTACAAAGTAACAGCATCAAGCTGAGACAATTCCATGCTAGGCTGGAGTGTACATGGCTGACTGAGCAGAGTCATGCCCTCAGCTAGTTTGCAGTGGATGGAGGAAAAAAGAGTGTTTTACTCCTTCTCTTCCATCAGTGGAATTTAATGGAAAATGTATGCGTCAGCCAGGGGCCAAGCCAACAGCCAAACATGATATTGGCCACAGCCAAGATGACCCCCTCATTTGGCTGCAGAAGAAAGGTTCTGCAGCACTTTGGAACAGCTGTACCATGGCTTTTGGTGGATTGCTCAACACCATAGCAAAGGCCCTCGTGTTAGAAAACAGACAAACCAAACAAATGCAAAAGCAATTAAGAGCCATTGCCATTCTTTCTCAGTTGTCACTTTGACAGTGAAGGGAGCCGTCACTTGAAATACTTTTTACAGACTGGCGTTGGTTGGTTGGTTGGTTGGTTGGTTGGTTGGTTGGTTGGTTGGTTGGTTGGTTGGTTGGTGTATTTTTTCCCTATGGTGCAGCTTAAAGGACATCTGATAGACATATTCATGAAGGAAGCGGGGGCTTTTTGAGCATTTTTTTGGGCATTCAAGAGAGAAAATAAGCTGCTATTCAGTGGTAATTTTTTTAATCTTATGTATTAGCACTGAACTCTCATTCAATGGAGCAGATATTGACAAGATATTGCTACTAGATATTAATAGACATGATTCATGATTATCTTGATCTGTTTTAACTGAATGCACATTTTGCAGATCCGAAAAGAGTTTTCTGGTTGTTTTAAATTAATTTAATTTGATCATTTTTTAAAATATGAAAATAAAATGAAAATTCTGAAATATAATCTTTAAAGGGTTTACCTGAGGCTTTTTTAGTAAAATATATATACCACTTGTGAAATGTGAAGACTGCAGAGAGGTTTTCTTCGAGGTAAGATTAATACAGTGCAGAGGGTCAGAATAAACTCTTAATTCCATCTAAACAGTAGAGACTTTTGGCCAACTCTGCCTAGAGGTAAATCTCATCCTAGGTGCAAACTCCAGTTACTTCATTAGGCTGGGTACTGGTCCAGTTTCAAGAGTCCCAGAGGCACATTTAAACACTAGTGGATTCAGAAAAGAGCAATCATTGTGAAAACTAATGCTGCATTGTTTCTCTCAGGCCAAAGGACAAGCCAAATAATTTCATTAAACCTACTGCTACAGATTTTCCTTGGCATATTCCTACAGTAAGAGCATTGTGGGGTTTTTTGGTGTTTTAATTTGAAAACAGTGGAAGGAACTCTTAAAAAGAATGAAATAAATTTTTGTATTTCAGTCAGCAATTATTAAAATTGATGAGTTATCCATTATGTTTTTATGGCTAAGTTGTTATTTGATGTGCAGTTACAGTAAGCCAACTCAGAATGATTCTACTTCCTCTTAGATTCAGACTGTGCATTGCTCCAAAAGATAGGGTTTATTCCAAGCATGGCACATAAACTGAGCAGAAGCAGGACTTCTGCTGTAAGCTGAGCTCAGGCTTTCAGAAAGAGTTGCTTTCATGGGGATTCTATTTCCTCTGTTGGCCTTATACGGGTCTGTAGGCTCTTTTTGTTTGGATGAAGTGTGTCTGAATTCCTCAGTTTGAATTATCCACAGAAAGGTTAGCAGAACATCTTTAAACTTTGACAGCAAGAACGTACAAACGTCAAACGAATGTTAACTGACATAAACAGAAGATGATGACTAGGTCATGACATTGACCTGACTACACTGTGTACTCTGGAAGAGAAATATGCCTTGACTCTAATCTAATCTAATCTAATCTAATCTAATCTAATCTAATCTATATAATATAATATACATATAAAATAAATATTATATAATTCAATCACTATATATTATAGTGATCAACTAGTTGCAGCAATACTAAGTGCATGCCAAAAAGTTGCTGTTATACTGAAATGAGTTTCATAAAAATGTAATGCATAATAGAACACAGAAGAGAAAAAACACTATAAATGGAGCTATTTTAATTTGAAGTAGAAAAGGCTTCTTGTTTCACCTTACTTAAAATGATCAGTCCTGTTTGTTACTAAGAAACAAGTCTGAACTAACTTAAATAGGCTTTCGCTACAAAAAATGAAAAGAGACATATAAAAATTACTTATGTGAACTGTAGTTCTTTTATTACTCTATACTTGCAAAATAGCTCATCATAATTTTAAAAAGTAAAAATTGAATTTTCCCAAAATGCCTTTTTTCCTACAGAAAAAAATATAGGAAGGAAGAGGTTTTACTGGGATATCTAACAAATGGCTACAAGTTGCCATAAATCTGAAGAAGATCATACACAACTTCAGAGCATAGGGTTACAAGTGTTACATATCTTCTTTAAGGGCACGGGAAAGACTGGGTCAGATGTGCAGCTGATACACCATGTGATCAACAGAGTTAACACCTTGGCCCTAAGGTACCTTTTAAAAATCCCTACTCCATTATCTTCTGAACATAGCACTGCCCAAACATAGTTTCCGACTGTCCTTTGTTGACTCGGTAAATTATGGACAGTGGTGCTGATGGAATTTTTTAACCTTTGATCTTACCTATCTGCTGCGATCGCTCAACAAATGATGGTCTTGCCAACGATTTTCATCTTGGATAGTACGGTGTGCCAAAAATGGGGGAAATTAGAAGATCAGAAATAAATACCCTTATTTGCTGAAATTTATTTACATGAGAGGAAAGTTTTCCTTTCTAGAAAATCCCAACTTTTGGTCATTAAATTCCAAAACTTTGTTCAGTCATTTAGATGGACTCATCTCTAAGGACTGACACATTGACATTTCCTGAAGTGTAGCACTGAAATTTTTATTTATTCCTCTCAATATGTAGAGTAAGAGAAATGTACGGAGTGCTTTATAGTTACCTGATAATAAACTAATTCCTTTCAATATTTTTTTAAACATTTTATCTCATATTACAGCAATTTAATATCTGAACCTTTCTCACAGATTTCTGTTATTTTCAGCATCTTCATTTGAACAGCACACGGGAGGAGTTTTGTTCAAATATTATATAAATTAAGTATTTTGAACTACTTAATTATTTCATATTCTAGGAATAACTTAAAGTTAATTAAATGTCAGTATAATTTGAAACTGTCAGCTGAAGTATGTTGCACTAATACTGTCTTATGCAGTTTCATTCCTGAAGTATAACATTAAAATCATACTTAGCAGCATTATTATATTTAGTGATATCGCACTCATGAAGTCTTCATTCATTCATGATGGTCACTGTGTATTAGAAAAGGAGAATATTTTAAGAAATGTTGTTATATCTGTCAAATTAAAGTTTCAACTTCTTTTTAGAAACAAAGAAATTAGAGAGAAAACTTTGAAAACTGATAAAATTATGTATCCAAGAAAATAATTACCTTTTTAAAAAGAAAGCTGCATGTATTTATTGCTATAAAATTAATAACACATTGTATATCTACTTTTTCCACAATAGTAATGACAGATTTTAATTTAATTTTCTTTTTTTTTTCAACTTTGAATACGGTATATTATACAGTAAAAATGAATAGAATATTTTCAGTGACTACTTTTCAGAATCATCTGTAAGTTTACAAGAAGACTTACTAGAGTTACAGGAAAAAATTCTACTGCTCCACAAAACAGTATTTTATAGAACAGAAAAAGACTTCATTTCTGTGGGTCCATGAAGGACAAAAGCTCTCTTACAGTGTTCTGCTGAGCAGTACATCAGGAATTACATAGTCATTAAAAAAAGTACAAATTAATCTTGGAGTCAAGCAAGGTGCTCAGTAGTCACTGCTCAAATTTCACATTACTACATACTTAGACTTTTTAGGTGCCTGTCAGTCACAGTCAAGTTTCTCAAACCAAATCACATTCCTCAGATTCCTCTGTGCCTTGAAATGAGGTCCCTGAGGAAGAGATTTATGGTGGAATATAAGCAATTAGGAAATTAGAGGCATAGTGGTTTCCCCTAAAGCCTTATGCAAGGATGTGAGGGAGGCATTTCTCCTGACATCTCACATCCCATATCTGAAAGCTGGAGACCTAAGTTATTTTAAAAAAACAAAAAACAACCTAAGGCACTTTCAGTTCTTCCTTTCGAAACACAGCAAGGACATCTCATCACATGAACAGCTGAGCCTGGGATGTAAATTTCATTGAGATGTATGAAACTTGTACACAATTCTTGCTCCAGCTTAAATTCCTTTCTCACAGATGTGTCCCCACACATCAACTCAAAGGTCTGGTTTTGGTGTTTTAATGCAAAAGATTTACCATAAATGACAGTACAAACACAAACAAAATGTGGATGTCCTGCAATGATTTATTCAGGAAATCATCATTAAGTTAGGCAGCTCAGTCAAGAATGGAGACCTTCCTCAGCTTTCCAAGATGAAGATCTGTAAGTAGGAGAGAGAATTTCAGGATGGAAATCATGAATTGTGTTAGACAGGTAAGTATTGCATAAATCCCACAACAGCTCTATCACCAAATGTTATTCTCTTTCTCATTAGGCCATTAAATTTCTCACTAATTAGAATTTGTGATGAAGGAGTCCAAGAGGGGATTTGGCCAGAGCTGAATATTTATTGAAAAAATCAACACAGAATCAGATAATTGATCTTAATGCCTACCCCTGCACTGATGATTTAGTTTTGAAATACGAATTCAAATTTCTTCTAACAATGCACTTTATTGTGCAGCTTTAGCTTTGCTTTCTTATATATAGCAGCTGTAAATCTCTGACACTGAACACAAAAGGACTGTGCATTGCAAAGAGACACTAAAACAAAGAAACCATTGAAGACAAGGTGAAAAGGAATGAACTTATGGAGAAAAAAAGGCAAGCACTGAAAGGCTTTATTTGTAGTTTTTCAAGTTCCTATGACATCTCTCTATTGTAATCATACCATTCACATGGTGATTGAGTTATTTGATTGATTTCAGTGACTATCTTTGTCAAGGCTTTTGTGAAAGACTCAGTTCTTTCCAGGGAGCTCCTTTATGCATACTAAAAGTTTATGATTGAGGAATCAGATTTTTTACAGGTAGCATTAAGGTTTTATGGACATTTTGGCCTCATTTTAAGGTATAGGTAAAAAATCTCTACAATCCTTCAGCTGTCTACCCCCAAATTACAGAGTTCAAGTGATTTCTGTGCCTCACTGGTTGTGCATAAGGACTAGGTGGTGGCAGTATTATTTCTAAGAGTAAAATTTCAAAATCAAGCCAGATTGGAAGAGTCAAATGTAATCTATCCAGCTCAGCTAGGAAAAGCTGTGAAGTTGCCATATCATGGTTATAAAAGACAAATAAATATGGTTAGGCAGAGCAACTCACTTTACAGTTACCCAGCCTAGACTAAGACTGGCTCAGCTATCCCTGCCTGTGTCATGTGTACACTGTCACATCAAATTGTAGAGCTGCCTGTTTCTCTAAGCAAGCAGGACTTAGACTATCAACTAAGAAACTACATGCATACAAGTTATGGGTTGAATCTTGATCATTAGATGCCTAATCAGGGAGCCTTGACACTACACTTCAGGAAGATTTCAGGAAGAATTAGTGTATCCGGTTCTGTGGTCTTCAATTTCAGAAGCACATTGGTAAATTTAACATGATTCGGAAGAGTCAGCTGAGGTCTGCTGAGTGATATGCCACATAAATACTAATCGAGTTTCATTTAATTTACCATAAAACATTTAGGTGATAACTTGGTCACAGTGAACCAGTACATACAAGGGAAGATAGATGATAGAAGTTTCATGTACTTAAATAAAGACACAGATAGTACAACGGGATAAAACAACAAAGGTAAAGCTGGCTGATTTACTTTAGAAATAAAATGCAGACAGTTAGACAGTCAACAGCAAAGTCAGGTATCATTGGAAGAACATACTATCCATCAGTCTTAGATGTTCAGTCAAGTCTAATTTCTCCTAGTAGATATAGATCCTTTACACTAATGCCAGGGCTTGATGTTCTCAGCGCATATAAAGGTTGCAAGGCTGAACAGAGCCACAGCCTGTCTAGGGAAAGGGATGGGCAGAAGCTTGGCAAAATATCCAGCCCTGCAAGCAGACCTAATGAGGAGATAGCAGCCTATTTCCCCATGACACAATTTTAAAGGTTGTAACAGTGAAGATTTTGAGGAACAAAAGCAGCTTCCCAGGTACCTTTCTTGAGCAGTAGAGCCATAAAATGCCTTTTACTAAGGAAAAAGTATAAATTTTAAATAACTAGTTGTATATGTTTAAAATAAATGTGTGAGGAAGACGATACATAATAGGCATCTTGTTAGGTGGGTCACACCAACTGGTAGTTGATGGTCAAGCTGTTGACAAGACATCCCATTTAAATACTGTTGCCTTCTCCAACATCATTTCAGCTTTTTTTTGAGTTACCAGTGTATTGTAAACATAGTTTATAGCCCTGTGCTCCTTTCTGTTCCTCTCCCTTTGGTAACCTGAATGAACAGCCATTAGACCATTGCTAATCCTGATGTGCTGGGAAGCAGTACAAAGGAGAGAGAGAGAGAAAGGAAGGAAGAGTGAGGAAAGGAAAGAGACTTTCCTGTCCCTCCCTCTTTCACTCTGCTTTCCACATGTTCAGGAACAGAGTTAAATATCATTTGCGAAACCAGATGGCCTCTTTAGTGAGACAACTGAGTAAGGCATTGGAAAATCTGCAAACATTGATAACTGGTTGTTTTTGAACGGCAGAAGAGTCTCACCATTCTCTGAGTTTTCACTGGATGTACGAGCATTTTATATTTATTCCAAACTAAATATAGACTTAATTCTTTCATTCCATCAAACTTGCAGACATCTGTTTCCCAGATCACATTAGTGATATGTGCACATAGTGTACTTGGTTTTAGAGAGCGTGAATGCTCTATTTAAAGGTGTCATCAGTACACTTCTTTCAAAAATCATGAAATTGAAAAACAAATATATTGCATTTTGGTTTTGGGTACTTTCTCCTAGTTCCTACAGCAGTTCCTGAGTAGTACTGCATATGCAGTCCTTACAGCTGTGAAAATAGCAGTTTTGTTCTTAGAAGATTAATAACCACTTAATGAAGTAGAGCTTTAAAAAGAATATCCAGTACTGTGGAACACAGCATTCTGAATGTGAAGAAAGTGAAAGATAATTTGTAATACCTGTATGCAGTAGACTGACTACTGCTGTGGGAATGGCCTCAGCTGTGCAGCCTGTTACACACAGCACAATTACTTAGGATCCATTTGGCATGAACATGAGCAGTGTTGTGAAAATGAGCTGTAGAAATGCAGTTCATAAACTGTAGAGAAACTAGACCCTATGAGAGCTGAGCTATTTAAAAAATTGTTATTTTTTTAAAGGAACCCATAACTACCTTGCTTGGCTTCAGCACACACTCACACTACACTTGAGATTCCTGTGTACTAATTAGAATCTCTAATCAGGAAGTGTATTTTCAATTAGGTACTTGTTGTTCCAGCTGTACTAGGTGCTTACCATCACTACAGAAACCATTAACTTCATAAAAGAAATACACTCTTGCACAACCTCTGTAGATATTATGAAGCTTATACTTCTAAGGGACTAATGCCTTTAAAATTTGTGAGCCATCCTTTTAGATGAGGCAGAGTACCTACACCACAGGAGTAGCAGAATTATATTTGGATATAGGAAATAAGCATAACATCTAAATTACACCTGTGTTTTGTGGACATGCCTATGAGAATATCAGACAGGAGTCCTAAACTGGTTTTGATACATACCTTAAATCCCACAAAGATTCTTGAGTCTTTTCTCATTTCATC
This sequence comes from Platysteira castanea, assembly GCA_013397175.1. Taxonomy (NCBI): domain Eukaryota; kingdom Metazoa; phylum Chordata; class Aves; order Passeriformes; genus Platysteira; species Platysteira castanea. The sequence goes on along the minus strand of VYXC01012077.1, from coordinate 682,726 downwards.
ATTTACTGCAGTCACACACAAAGTGGAGCAGATTCACTGAGACTCTGGGCTTCTTAATCCTGTTAAATGCAGAACTTCATGTCTTAAACTTCATCTCCATCTATTTTCTCGTGTAGGAAGTGACCTTCTCCTTTCCAACAATATGCAAAATGAGCAGAACAATGAAAATATTGTCCCCTACTCCTGATGAATAACAGGAAGAATTTTTTTGGATTTCATTGCCTGTAGTACAGCTGGCGAGGGGAGCTGGCCCTCAGGCTCAATTCATTTATCACCGCCCCTGACTTTAGCTAGTATCTTGTTTATCTGGTACTGAATGATGCTCAGACACAATTGTGTACAGTGACGTGTGAGACATCCCATGAGGGCTGGCCTGTCTATTGAAGGAAAACCGACCTGACTCAAAAGGAGACAAGTCTGAATGTCTTTCATGGAGATGCTAGCTATAAAGGCTATGTTGTCATTACTTTCAGGAGGTAGGATTTAAGATTATATTTTGACCAGCAAGTGAGCAATAATTACTCTCCCTGGGATTGAGAAAGAAAACAATCCTCATCCAGGTGCTTAGCTTCTATTAGGAAAGCGTAGTAGATGCTAGCATAACTCTCTGTACATGTCACTGAAGCATGCATGACATTTACACTGTCAGTAGCTAAAAGGAGAGAACTTATTCCCTTAAGCCCCATTTCCACTGGTTATCAAGAACCCCCAAAGAGATTTCTTAAAAGCTGGGTCAGTTCTCCAGAGGGGGTCATTCTATGGAGCTCTCCAATGCTTTATTTTATTATTCTGAAAAAGCCCTATCAAACATGTGCAGCAAAACACTCATTCAATTTTCAGTCTGTGTCATCTGAAAGTGTTTGAAGATAACTTCAGGCTTTCTGTATCATGGCCTATTTTTCACGCTGCACCTAGACTGCAACCTTGTTGTTTTAGACTCATGTAGTTTATTTGCAGCTTGAAATGAGATACCAATTAGCAGCCACATTTGATTTTTAAATTCCATTTTTAAGGCAATTTAGGATGTGATTCATGAATAAGGGCTAAATTAAGAGCCGTAGACTCTAATCCTGTCTTTCACTATGAAGTTTTCTGTGACTCCTGACTCAATGACAGTCAGCTTCCAGCTGTCCTATTTACAAACAATCTCTCTATTGACAAAACAGTCTGTCACTAGCTATTTAATGCATTGTGATGATGATCTATATGGTATTAAAAACATTACTACTGTGTATCCCCCTGGGAAAGTGACTGTTGTGAACTATAATTCAGTCCTTATTATACAGAATGGCTTCTCCCATGACTATAATGCTGTTGTTTGAATAAAAAAATGTCATCCAGTCCTTGCAAATAAGTAGACCTCCTGTGGTTATATCCTGAAAAGTAGGACTTTCCCTATTAGGAAATCTTCAGATTAACTTTACTGTAAATTTTTCCATAACTTTTCAGTAAATAGTTTAGTGTTTGTTCACTTGTACAACAGGGGAACAGGTTTTTACTGGACAGAAGACTGACTCTCTTCTTCAATTGCAGTACTGAAAAAAGCCAGAGTTGTTATAGAAAAGTTGGGGTTTTTTTTCCAGTCTCTGAAATTTTAAGACAGCTATTTCATATGGCAGCTCCGTTAGCACATCTTAGATTAATGTCTTCTTTCAGTGCAATATATTACTTTATTGAATGATGGTAATTATTTATCTGCAAATGTCACCATAATTTTCTCCTGTGGTAGTACTGCTTCACTGGCTTGTTTTTATGAGAGTGAGTTACCTAATCTAAGCATTTAATTTGGCAAATCTTCCTGAATTTCATGTTGTTTCAAGGTGTAGGCCAAGGTTTTCACAACCAACTTCCTGGTTGCTAAAATATTTGTAGACAGTAATTTAAGCAGTGCTGCTTGTCAGTATTCTGAATAGAATCTGAGCCTCCATGTACCCCTGGAGCACTGCCCTTGAGGTATCACACAGTCTTGTCAGGGTGCTCTTGATAAGTACAGTGTAGTGATTTTATGCTTGCGCTCTCATACTGTCGTGGGGGGAAGTATCACAGCATTGTTGGAGGACAGGATAGTTCACGCTGCTGTGCCTCATTATTCTAATCCCATCTCCCCAGAGACTGTTCTGTCAAAGGGAAATGTCCAGTTTCAATAATTCTCTTTTTTCTGATCAAATTATTGTCCTTTCTAATTTTTTTCTGCTCTGAGTTGTTTCGCTAGGAGTCATTTGCAGCAATTTATCTCTTTAAAAATAATAGCTACCTATTAATGCAAAATATAATCCATGCCAATCTGAGAAAAGTCTCTATATATTACTCATGTTTTTCTGCTGACATACCAGAGGCATGCTGTCACCTAGTGAAATTGAGTATATTTCACTGGCAGGAGTCTTAATATGTGCAGAGCTGGAGGTGATGAACAGTCACCTTGTCCAAGCCCATTTAGGCTATGCAATATTGACAGCTGCTATGGAGCTCGTCCTGTCGTACTCCTAGGGAGCTATTTTTGACTGCTGTGAATATTGGGTATGAATTGGAATGTCATAACATACATCAAAGCCTAAATTTATCCTCCATTTTTCTGAAAGTCTCAGACTAAATGTTGGCAAAGGTCTCACCCTCTGCCAGTGAGAAAATTTAAGAATTCCATTAGTGTAGAAATAAATTAGTCTAATACAACTACAAATATATTTGTTACTGTAATGTTACACATTGGTCAGAGGTTAATAATGCTGGTTTTTCTCTGCTAAATTGCTTTATTTGAACACAAGTCCTGTGATGTTAGAGGTTGGTAGTGAAGGAAATTGTAAGACTATCAGCAAAGATTGTAAAATAGACCTTGATGAAGAAGGAAATAACCAGTAGCTTGCATAAAAAGGTGGAGTTTTAGGGTATATTGTGAAACTCAGTAAACTTGATAGATCACTTATGTACAACTTAAACAAATTTTTAAAAAGCAATTTCTAATTACAACAGCTCCAGACTTTTAAACTCCCGTCCCTTCCAACTCAAACAACTCTATGATTCTAAACACCATTGTTTAAAGTTGCTTGTTTAAGGCATGGCACAACAATAATCTGGGTTCTAAAATGCATCTAACCTGCTAATGTTATTCATATTTACAGCTCTGTCTCAAGACCTTTAACAGAAACTTTCCCATTTCTTTTTATATCTGTTTTGAATATACAGTTCCCTTTTGCAATTTAAATCCCTTGCTCAACTGCTCCAAAAATGTTAGTAAAGTATATCCTCTGTGCAATAGTACATACATAAACAGATAGAATTTTAGTATTGATTCATTTCTGTAACACTCTGTTAGGTCACTGTCACAGAACCAAATCAGTTTTTTCAGTTGCATTGGTTATATTCACTGTCTTTTATTGCTTATATTCTGCTAACCAGGACATTTATAGAATCATAAAATGGTTTGGGTTGGAAGTTCCTCCTAACATCCAATCTAAATTTACCCTCTATCTGTTTCAATCTACCCTCTGTCTTTGGTCCAGTCATATGTTGCACCAGATTTTGCAGCTATCAGCAGAAGTTCTACATTTAGAGCTAGGGTCAGCTAGGAACTTACAATGCCATGGTGTGGCACAGGCCAGACTTTGCTGCACTCTGCTGCATTTACTCTGGTAAGTCTCAGCAACACATACTGTTCCCTACAGATCTGAACCAGCATCTTTAGTCCTGGAGCAGTAGTTCTGTCTGGTAGCTGAGAAAACTCATTAATCAGTTGAGAACAGCTGAAACAGAAATGCACATATGCACACAACACGAGAGCACACACAGGAGAGCCCTAGCAGACTGTCTGCTGTTCAAGTTCTCAAACATTTCTTTTGGTTTTCTCCCCTTAGAAGGGGACTAGCAGCTTCAGGGTCAGGATGATTTTTATTTATCAGGATCATTTAGATATTTTGCAGGCAGGATCAGGACAAGTTTCTAAGAGGAAGTGGTTCTAGTTATTTCTTTGAAAGTACACCAAATTTCATGACGGTTTGACCTTCTGGGGAAAACTAACCACAGTTTGCAAATAAAGTAGATATCATCTTCCAGCACCTAGAACTTCTGAAGCGTCCATCTCATTAAACACAAGTACACAGGGCGTGCATAGATATGAGCTATAGTAAGATTGCAAGGGCATTACGAAGCTTTTAGGTATTTGACACAGCTTTTAGTGTGCAGGGAGGATGAGCAGCACTTGTCTCTTTTCAGCAAGGCCTCAGTGTGTCAGCTGGCCTAGTTACATTGTCTTTAGGGGAATTTGACTTACAGTGCTGCCTTTGTCTGTTCTCTTCATTAAAAACAACATAGAAAGCTCTCAGGGCATAACAGCCTGTGATGTAAATATGAAACATCAGCTTTGTGTGGCCCAAATGCCCTGGGAAGTCTCTGAGACTCTCTGAGACTTTCATTTTAGAAGCCAAAATTCTAAACACATTTACATCACACTATATTCCATATCAGTAATACAAGCACTTGGCACAAGGTTGCAAATGTACAGTAAGAGCTCACTTTCAGCATAGCACACACCTGTACCACTTCTCTCTTTTGAACTATGCCCATCTCAACCTCTTACTCTCTGCCTAAGTGAATCCACCAGCACCTTTTGTTTTTCTTTATTGAGTCCTAATGCCCTGGCCTTTGCCTGGAAGGCAGCTTTGTTGCAAGCACTAATATCTTTCTCTGCTGTGAAACCACTGTCAAAAGCAGTGACCATTTTGCATAGTGTTCCCTTTTTGAACATGGTAACCATGGTAAACATTTTCTCCAGCTCTATTATTTAAGCTATTTTTAAATGAGCTAAGTTAGCAAAGTCAGATGTTATTATATCTTTAATTGCTGTGGTTTAAATACATCTGAACTGAGGTGAATATATGCCAGAGCATATCCCAGGTTATTGGTTCCTTGACTTGAGGCCAGAGAGTAAAATGCTTATCAATCTCCATTTGCAGGACTAGAGGCTTTCTGAGTTGGGGTCTTCTTAAAATTCAACTGTGGCAGATTCAAATTCGGCCACAAATTTCATATCTGTTTTGCTGTCTAGCAAATTTAAGTCTATAAATGTGACTACCGTGTTTGCACCAAAAAAACACCCCAAAACCCAAAACCTAAAAATAAAACAAACAAAACAAAAAAAAAAAACCCAACCCAAAAAACTCACACTCAAAAATCCCAACAAATATCCATTACAATTTTACAATTTAGTGAATTTACACTTTTTTGTCTTAATTATAAGGAAACTCTGAAAACTACTTGTTGGTATCAACCAGATACAGGTAAGTATTTATTTAATTTATGTGCATAGTTAATTTTTCATTTATTGAGAGTAGACATGATCCTGAATGGATTGTTACAACCCTACATGCCTGGCCAAGCTGTTTGTTTTATTCCTGTTTAGTAGGTTCCAGCATGAATTCTTGTTTCCTCCCACAACCACAAGATGATCTGAAGAATTGATATATGTCCTTTAACTGGAAACTGGAATTGCAGATGTCTACAAACGGTTCTGTCATTCCTCTTGTTCACTTAAGGACATGTATTGGGTAAACTGACAACTGAGACCTACCAAGTGTTCCCCTCTGTAGGCCTTTCCATCAGATTGTTGAAAGGTTTGTTCGTTTTCATCCATAAAAGGTCAAGGGGTCTAAATGTGTCAAAATTGTTTTCTCTTACGTGGAAAATTCATAGCTGAAACATTTTGCTGAAGGCTACAGCTTTGTCATGTACATTGAAAACTTTCAGCTCTAATTTGAAGTCAGTAAATCACGAGAAAATATGAAGGATGTAAATGGCAGCAAGGTCATGACTTATTTTCAATATGAAGCAATTGAGAAATACAGCAATTAAGAAGACAAAAAGCCTGTATGAAGATGTAAATTTGGTTGGCTGTTGAATAGATCTAAAGACTTCAGTACCTTCACTGCAGAACTATTCCTAGAGATGCATATCACACTTTTCATGCTGAAAATACTTTTTTTACCTGGCAGTGATTTCCATTGGAGACTGGAATATTCCTTGTGGATATTGACATTTTACACATTAGGTAGATAAGATGAGCAAGTTTAGGTGTTTCTGAACATGCAACATCTAAGCAACTTCAAAGATCTCCGGGGCGATGCAGCAGCTTGGGGATTCTTCTACATCATCAAAATTTAGGAAGAAAATGCGCTTTCTTTTTCCCCAGATGAGAATTTTGTAATTTCTTCATCTGTGCAGCTGCATAAAACAAATGTAAGGACCAAGAAAACTCCTGGACAACTATGGGAGACATGAGTCTGAATTAGGATGTCTTTGGTACCTTTTCTTCACCCAGAGAAGTTTTCTTTCACTCTGTTTTGGGAAACTTGTGAAAACACATTCTTCATCCCACAAGGCATGAATGAATTTATGAGTGAGGAAAAAAAAGTTACACTATGGTCAAGGTTTCAAAGGAAGAAACCTGACTAAAATAAAGGTATCCTATTCATTTAAAAGTTGTGAAAGGCCAATAGATGCACAAATCCATTTATAATCATATGATGTGATTCTTGTATCAATTACAGGCAAAAAAAATAAACAGAGAGCTGATTAGAGTTTCAAGTGGGTTCAGTGATTGTGTCTAATTATCCTCTGTCATGGATCTCTGCTGCTTTAACAGGTTACTTTCTTATGTATGAGGGTACAATTTCTACAAAGAAGCTTGGTGCCTGCTAAGATCCAGTGCATTAAAAAATAATATGCTGCAGATTTCTCCATTTAAGTTTGAATCTACATCATGGAGTATTCTCAAGTCATTGTTCACCCTGATGATCCACAGCTATGTTCTAAAGCCTGCACAAAGTTCAAGAGAAAGTATTTGGCAAAGAAGCGTACAGACTTCACACAAAGGAAAAAATGCCAATGTAAAAGCATTGAATGTACAAAAATCAGGACTATAAAAACAACCTGCTGTTGTCAACAAAGGAGAAATGTCAAAAGATTTATAAACAATGAAAAAACCCCAAAGGTTTCTTCATTTGAAAGTGAAACTAGAGAGCTGCAGACAGAAATTCAAAGTTAATTCAGTCCCTGCTTAAAATGTTGGTAAGGAATGGGCAGGAAAGCAAAACTCATTTCAACCATAAAACTGAACAACTTTTTCTGTAAGAATGTCTATAAAGACATCTGAAAATGCTGGAGAAAGGGTTCAAGGTCTACAAATATTCAACCAAAGAACAGCAAAAAGGTGCCCACAAGTCAGTCACCCAGCATGCAAAATCAGAGCATACCTCCAAAATGTACTGCTATGGCAGTGCATTGTGTGCATGATGAAAACCCCCATTCAAATGCATTTCTTATTGAGAAACAGCACGTCTTGTTATCTGAACTGCTTAAGGCAAGTTAGAATTCATATTTGTATTTCAAACTAGATTCACTACTTGATATTTTTGTATTTGAGCTGTTTAGAACTTGGAAAGCATTACAGAATACTGAGATAAAAAGCTGAAGGTTTGTCGTCAAAACCAATCGCTTCTGTGTATCTGCTCCTGCTTAACTCATAAATGGACTAAAAAGACTTTGGCTATTCAGGTTACTTAAATGAAAAGGTGCAAAATTATCTACCCAGCAACATGTGATTACATCTTCATTTTGACAACAACCTGAAACTCCCATTTATTTTTGGCCCAGGTGACCCTGCTGTTTTAGAGGGCAAAAGAATAGTTTCATGTATGGAAAAAAGTGGGAGTTTCACACTGTAGTTGCAAAACTATGCTTCTGAGAGTTTGAAAAAATGCTATTTTAGGCATATAGAGTCCTAATGCAATGGTGCCATATATGGTGAGAAGTAGTTATCAGTTTAGTGGAAAGGGTATTCTGGAACACTACTTAAAATGTTTATAATATCTCACCACCACATTTAACTGGTCTTTGCTGTGGTTTTTTTTGGTTGTGGTTTTGTTTGGGTTTTGTTTGTTTGGTCATGTTTTTATAAATAAACTCACATTAAATAATTACCAGCCTGATGCAGTCAACTCTGCCTAGATTACAGAGTATTACTTTTCCTTGTCAGTCAACAAGGTATTTTGAAAACTTCTACTCCATTTTAGCCTTCAAAACAAAGTAAACAACTCTTTCAGTACTGGCATTATGCAAAAGGTCATACAATGTGAAGTTGCTTTGTGGTGAGAGCCACATAGACAGTTGCAAATAGTTTTAAATTCCTACCAATGACCTTGGTTCTGCACACATACAAATACTCACAGGTGTGAGATCAACATAGGCATAAATCATTTGAAAGACTGAAACACAGAATTTGCAAATTATTACATAGATCTTCTCTTATGGAGTTTTTAAAATGGAAGATATGAGACATATTTTTTTGTCTCAAAACATCGGTGATGTACACTGAAGTACAAAATCTTAAGAAAGAGGTTTCTAAAATTTTTCTGAAAATGCTTCAGACATTTGTTGAATAAACGAAAGAAGATTATAGCAGTTTAGGACTATCAGAACCTATGTTGTCTAGACAACAAGCTTAAATTGAAAGATGAAAACTGGGAATTAATTAAGCTCCAAATCTGCAAAGACATATGCACATGCCTAATACTACCAATGGACCAGTCCACTGGTTTATTTGCATACACAAAATTATATACATGATTGTTTTAAAGAATTGGTCATAGGTCTGCAATATTAGATAGCTGTTTTGATTTTGAGTTTTAATATCTAATATCTAATATATAGTTTTAATATCTAACTCCACTATGAATCATTTTCCACTGAAAAACTGGAGTGCTCCAGTGCCAAAAATTGAGCTTTCATCAGTTCATTTTATTGGTTAAAAAATAATATTCCTTCAGACCAATTAAATATTTGACAGCTAAATCTCCAGCAAAATATGTGAATTTTAAATTTCAGGTATGGAGAGGCACACCAATCTTTTAATACACACTTTTGGAAAGGTATTGAAAAACACTGAAGGTATTAAAAGGTATGACCTTCTATGATATCCTCATATTATCTACCCAGAGAACATTTCAATCAGTCTTTAATAATATTTTTCAAAATGTTAACTGTGTCAAGATGTCAAGTCAGGACTAGGCATTGCTCCTGATTTCAGAAGCTACTGTGCCACTAAAGTGCACAGTAATTCAATTAATCAATTATGAAGGAACTCATATGGCTGTCGTACAAAATGGTAAACACTAGTAAATGTTCTACCAACCATATTCCCCTAGATAGCGCTCTCTGAGGCAAATAATTTCTCCATTAATTAATTCAAAAACCTTTTAAATGCTGATTGAAAAGGCAACCCTTAAACGCCTTTAAATTTTAGTTTATCTTCTTGTATCTTTGCTTATTTTTATGTTCTCTCAGACAATTTTCTTCTTTTTGTCTTTCATTCTTCTTTCAGGTTTCCCATTATTCACTATTTTTATCTGGTCCTTTTCCCACTCAGTGTTTTCTTTACTTACATTCTTTCTTTCATAATATCCCTGTTTTAGCTGCTTTTTGAATGTGGCAATGACTATGCACATTATTCTCTTCTAAACTCCTCCTCACACACCGTCCCAATCTTTCTCCAGAGCCTAGAAAACAGCAGCTCTGTCTCCCCATAACAAAAAGGAGCATCAAAGACACATTCTCCTCCAACAGCTCTGCCCTCCACAGCTAACCTGCCATCCTCGTTGGGACCGGTTTTGTGCATCCACCTCTGTGATTTAATGCTAAGACAATAAAACCCTGAGGCGCGTCTCTACTTACACCAGTTCCGTGCTGTATTATCCCAAAACAGACCCCTGAGCTAGAAATCTATGGATTTTCCCCAAAGGGCTTCTTGCTTCTCCTTGAAGCTGTATGTCATCATGTGGCAATGATGAACTTTATGCTGCTGGCAAAGGGGCAAGTGATACACTTCTGTTGGGATGCTTAGTTCAGTGAACGGGACAACTCTGCGTGAACAGACAGGATCCAAGATGCAATGTCTAATGAGAGGCAATGTTTGTGTTGCCCTTGAGCATGCTCTTGAGGCCAAAAGCCATCCAGTACCTGTACATGTACAAGTACATGTACAAGTACAGTGCTTGTGACCAAATTGGAGAAACCTCCAGATCCACTAGGAGTTCACAAACTGCATCCTTAGCTCACATGAACAGGTACTCTTGTCCTAAGTATTGTAAATTCTTCTGTACCTCACATAAGCCCTCTTGGTACATAAGTTCCTAAAGTTCCTACCCCACGAACCTACTCTCATGACTTACCTTGTACACCTCATTTAAAGGTTTTTACTGCAGTCCCATCGTGACAACTCCAACACTGCTGACAGATGCACTGCCTGTTGAGCCTGGCAAGGCAAGAGAAGTGCCACCACCTACAATCAAGAGACAAGAAGTCAAGTAAGCTATAGTCCTCTCAGTGGCATAGTTGTCCTATACCAGCAAATTGCCATCTTTGTCTGTGATCCTCCCCTTTAACCTCTTCTCTCCTCTCCTGGGTGTCTGGCTGCCTGTGTTCATGTGTGATACAGCACAACTGTGCATGTTTAGGTCTGAGCGCCATAAAAAGAGTGAAGTTGTGGGAAGTTTTAGCTGGGACCTCAACCCATGAAGCCTCGTGAGCATTAATTCATGAGCTGCAGCTGCACTCAGCCTCCTGCTCTAGCCTGAGCTATGATGGAGGTGTGCTGTGCCAGGCATTTTCCTTGCCTTCCTGACTTGTCATTCTGGCCTGACCTCAGACACGTCTCTTCACTACAGACTTGCCTCTTCATCATTTGTCCGTTCACTGAATCTGGCAATTGAACCCTTTCTTTCCTCTTTTTTGGGGGTACTGTGAGCTTGAGACTGCAGCCTGAGGGTGAGCGCACTGCCTTACCAGCCTGGCTGCCACCACTGGCTCCTGGCCTGCACTCCCTAATAGAGCAGCCTGCTCTGTTTCCTGACAAAACCCTTCAGGGTAAGAAAGCCACTCTTTGGTGCTACGAGACAGGCATTATTTTGCCTGTACTGATAGTGACATCCTTCAATCTGTTCCAGTATTCATGTGCTCCATCCATCCTTTGAAGCATGAGCATTGAAGCACAGGGCAGGAGGTAGATGTATAAAGCCATCAGTCATCCTGCCTGCTGTGACTGAAGGCCTCAGGCAGGTATTCCCAATCCCCCACATATTCAGGTGTCAGATCCTTGTATCTATCCAGTGTCTGTCATATGGGTCCTTGGCTGTATGCGGGAATGGTTTTTCTCTCACACTGAGGCTCAGACCTGTTGCAGGTTCTTTGCGATGTTGTGAGGACAGCTGCTGGGCTACTTCAGTCGGAGCATGAACTTAGTCCAAGGACAGAATTTATTGCTGTACTGGCTACAGGATGGCGTTTTGTGCTCCTTAATGACGGGCCAACCCAGCAGTATCTTCAGCACCGTGATCTATTGAAGTCCCTGGAAATCTGGGAGTGGCTGACTCTCTGAGGTCATCAGGAACAGATTCACCAGGAGCAGATATTGTAAGTAACTATTACATGCAATAACTGGTTTTGCTTTGACTAGTAGTGTTAGAGGAAATAGACCCAGGCGCCATAGGGAAAAACAAATGTGGCATCAGAGATTGAGCAATAATGTTGCTAGGTGAATTATTTCAACCCATATTATTAAGGAACTTACTGTTTCGAAATTTCCTTTATTTTTTAAGCTTATGACATTGGAATTTGAAAATAGATGGAAATAAGTCAGTTTTAAGAAGTCCTAAAAACATTTTCCATCTTTCAGTTGTGCAGATTGTTTCTAATATATTCTGATTCTAGTTTCTAATATATTCTTCAGTATTTTAAATTGAACTACAGATGAAGTAAAAAAGAAACCTATTATTTACTCAGCTACTTCCATTAGTATAAGAGCTACTATACGTCACTACTTCCAAAGGATATATAAAAACCAGTTCCTGATACAACTGAAACCTTTGATCCTTTGACAGAGAGTGGAGCTATTATTTACATAAATGTAACAGTTCAGAAAGCAGAAGAGAATTGATTTTTCTGCAATGTACCACGCGCATTAGAATTATCAAGGAGTTTTCAAAAGAAAAAAACAAGAACAGAAATTCAAAGGAAGAAAGGCCTCCTCACAGCATATTGTCAACTATGCACTAGCAGGTACATGCTTAGATATATACACACATTTCAGGATTGCCTTACTACATTCATATAGGAAAGGCAAAAACTGCTGCTGGAAACAAGAAAAGAATAATAATTTCACACCAAGCAGTTTTATGCAATTCAGTTTAAATGAACAAGTCTGAGGCAAAATATATTAACTTGGCACTCATTTTTCCCCCATCTTTATATTTGTGGTCATCATAACAAACTGAATGAAGAAATAAGCTTCTTTTTAAACTAGTGATTATGAGAGCTTGCCAGTGAATGTGATATTGCATGAGTTGTGGCAATCTATGCCCTAGGGCTACATACACTTGCCAATGGGGTATGACAGTCTCAAAAAGGACTGTAAGAAAAGCAAGGCATCACACTAAGAAAATAAGTTACCAGTGAACAGAGACATACCCACAAGGGCCAGCAACCCAAGGATTGCTAAATTAAGAGCCTATGCCTGAAAATTCAAACAATAAAATGCGGCTGCCCCGTATAATGTACAGGGACATTTCACTCAGTCTCAATCTTCTATTGCAAAGCACGTCTCCTTATGTCAAGCATGAGTTTACATAGCTTGCCTGATTAAAGATGTATTTAATTACCTTCCGAAATGGTATCAAGGAGAAATATAAAATTACAGAGAAACACTTGAAGAGCTGTAGAATTTCAGAAACTAACCATTTAATAAAGCAAAGCATTGATTCGTAAGTCTGCCACTTGTAACTTAAAATATATTTTAAACTTGTCTCTTCTTTGGAGTAATAGCCCTATTTCTTTTTTCAGGCAACAGGTGTCTTACACCTGTTCTCAGGTATAAAAAAACTTGCTTTTGATATAAAATCAGCTTTATCGGCTGTTTTGTTTTTGGTTTAAAATAGTGAGAGAGACAATACTGACAAGTGTAAAAAAAGATTTATTTGTCTTTCTTAAGTGATTTGTACTTCACATGTAGGTATAAGATTACGCTGAGTGGTTTTTGGGTATACTAATGCATCTAGAGTTGAAAGGGTTGTGCAGTTATACAGCCAGTTTTAATTAATTATGGTTTTTACTGTGGAATCCAAAGTTGCCTTTCAGCTAGGGACATCTTACAGTCGCTCTTGTATTCTAGGGGTGAAAGTTATTTACTGAATTGAAAAGATGAACTCTGTATTACATGGATTTCCCTCACAATCTGAATTGTAAATCTAGCCATGCTCCATCTTCTACTGACTGTAAAATTTCTCCGTTTTGCCTCCCACTCCCCAGACTTCCCAAGTTAACTGCTGGGCTCAAGAAAGAAATAACAGAAAAGAGCATTGGCTTTTAAATGTGGTATTTCAAAATTATAAGCCCTAAATTTTGAAGGTCCTTTCTTAAGCATTCTGAAAACTACTCAAGACTAAAGATGTTTCTGAAGAAATGTGTCTTCTTCATGTAAATTCATTCAAGCAGACAAAAACAGCATCAACAAGGAACCTGGGGATTTAAAAGTATACCGAGAGGTAAATGGATTGTCTTAATTACTTACAACTGTGGCATAGTTGACATGCTAGGTCAGAGCAAAGGTCTGTCTAATGAAAGATGCTGTTTTCAGCAGTGGTCATAACAGATGTTCAAAAACACCGGGGTAAGAAGCTGCAAGCACTCATGAATCTTGCCTATGACACCTTGCCAGGTGCCCTGACTATCACTGGTAAGCTGTGCTGAGGAGTAATCTAAAGATAAATCTACTCTGTAGATTAGAATTCAAGGCAAACCTACTGCTGTTCTTGTAGAAGTGGCATTTCTTCCTTTGGAAAGAAAGATGCTTCCTTCTACTTTTAGTCCACCGAGGTTCTGGGGTATTTTGTTCTGATAATATACATTAGTATTTTGCTGGGAGACAGGAACTTGATCTACCCGTGATCTGAACAGATGCAAGTTTTCTTTGGTACACCAAGAGAAGACCAAAAGCCTACTGAGAAGGAGGGTACATTGGCACAGGATCAATGCCAAAATATCTGCATTTGCATGACTCCCTGATGTCTTGGACTGTGAGCAGTGACCGTGGCTTGGCTGTAAAACACCAAGATGCACTTTTCTGTTTGATTTAGAGAAATTCTGTAATTCCTATCTCTGTGGAAATCTTTGAAGGCAAGTTGGGGGATGAGGCCTGGGGCTGTTGGAAGGAGAGAATTTTCTCACTGAAATACAAAGGCATAAAGCCAAAGACCTCCAGGATGTATCAGTGAAGCTCAATCACTTGATCAGGTGATTAACACCAGAAAAAGATGGCATTGTGTTTTAGAGAGGAAAATTTCCACTAATATTCTTCCTAGGCAACAAGAATGACAGCTTGCCCAAGGACAAATAAGAAATCTGTGGCAACATCTGAAAAGTAGTCAAGATTATATGTCAAGTTTGTGTGTTTAATAGCAGACAGTCCTCTACGTCTTATTCAATGTGACTGAAATATTCTTTAAGAACTGAAAAACTGAAATCTTCTGAAACCTTAAAAATGTTAATATTTTATTTACAGTTAATGGAATGCACTTCATTCAAGCATCATCAAGAAATCTCACCTAGCCAGGAGATTTCAGACTGTATGGAAAGTGACAATATTCTCACCTGTCTTTTCTGTCCTCCGCCAAACTACCAAACATGCAGCACAATGGGAGAAGCAGAGTGACAGGAGGGAGAAGCAGAGTGACAGGAGCGTGGCCCATATGTGAGGGGTGAAAACGGGCAGAAGGATATTGGTCTGGTGATGAGCACGTACTTTGTGGCGGAGCGCAGCAAAGAACGCAGGTTGTGAGTTCTTAACCTTTCGTGATGCAGCCTTTGTCTGGGGGAGCAAAGCAGCAGTTCCTTGCTTGGGGCAGAGCCAGGGTTGAGTCCAAAGCCAGCAAAGTCCATCTGTCATATCTGCAACAGATTGGCCAAGTTTGTAGCACAGATTTACACCATAGGCTACAACTGTGAAGAAACACAGAATTACGGTAATTTTCACTGGTTTAAAATCGCAACTTTCTTAAATAGAGACACACAAAAATTATTTTTTTTTTCAGCATGGGAAACATAAATACAGATGTAATCAAGACTCACTGGAAAAGCTGCAAAAGTGGGATTAGATTGGAATATGATTCCCACCTTTAGCTGCATGGCTATAGAGTCATGTTGATTGTTACTCAATTTCTGCCCTAGTAAATCTCACCATTTATTTCTTTGCGATGATACAACTTTAAAGGAGGCATGGGGACACTAATAATTCCTCTCTCAGGACCAGCTTCAGAATAAACAGTAGAACTCTGTGGAAAAGAGAAATGTGGTTAAAATTTTTATAAAAGAGCAATTGAGAAGTCAACTCACAGCAGTAAATACTTCAGTGTGGAGCCAAGGGAGTTTGCCTATTTCTCTTCCATTTCAGTTTCTAAAGGAAAGGAATCTTTTCCTTTATCTTTATGTTGCCTCCCTAAACCAGAAGGATTTTAGGAAAACCTCACTGCAGTCTTGAAATCATGCCTCCACACTAGAAAGCAGCAATTTAAAGTCAGGCTGTCATTAGCAGTTGTTATTGACAAGCTGAAGTGCTCTAAAAAAGCTAAATTTTGCTACTTTTAGGTAGCCCCTCACTCAGTCTAAAGCCCCAGTGCACTGAATGACATTGACAACGGGGTTTCGTAATGAATCACCTTGTGTTCCAACACCTGAGTGTGACAAAGCCCCTCTTAGAATCTGCTCTAAGTCCTGAGTTATGCTGGAATGATGAACATTTTCAGTGATAAGCTATGAAATTATTAAGGATGGTTTATTTGAATGTAATTTTAAGCAAATTATGAGAAGACAGCTTTAAATATTCAGTCTTCTTTTTCCACTGCAACACATGCACATTAATTTATTTTATTTATAGTTCTGTAAAATTAGTCTATTAGTATATTACTAATATTATTAATATAATTGTATATTATAAAATTAGTACAACCATATATTAAGAAAATAATTTATTCAGTAAAATTCTATCTCATCACTTGTTTTTCCCCAAATGAGGAAAGATTTAATTAATTTTTATTAAAATCCGTTATACTATTTATGGATATTATTACTTTTCATGATATTTTTCCTGACATTTTCGTCTCATTTCTTAATTTTTCACATAATTTGTGCTTATCTTTCTTCAGGAGAGGTATTTCCATAACTGAACTCACCATCCGCATGCAGTCCAAATCTCATATTTAATGTGTTTATCCCAGCACTCCACAAAGCACCTTGACTTGTCTTACACATTTTAATTTCTTCTGTTATTTTAAAAAATAAGCTTCAACAGTGTTGGTATTAAGAATTTCCTTTGCCTGACTTGTCTGTCTATTCTTACAGCACCTGAAATATCATGCAAATATGTTTCCATCCCACATCCATATAATTTTCAGTCTCCAGTTCCCCATTTCTATCTGTTCCTGGCAATTAATTTCCTACATCTGCTTTACTGTCAATCATTTCTGTTTAACACCTGCCTGTTTCATAACCCTAAATCTAGATGGCATTCTTGGGCACCTCTAATACTCTTCTTCCTTATGATTGTTAATGAAGTCTAGACTTCTCTAAAGGAAAGGTTGAGAAAATGGGAGAAATTATATTCAAGCCCTGTTAGAGGCTGCTACCATTCAAGAAGACAGAAGCAAAAAGGTACTACAAACAGCATCAACCAGTCTAAGGCCACACAGACTGAAAGAATAACCACATTTTTTCTCTGCATTTATCAGCTTTATTTCTCTCCAGATTTTTTCTTTTTTCTATCTGTTCTACCCCATGGGATCACCTGCCTTTCTCTCCTTCCTTATGAGTCTATATTCTATTTCTGTACTTACTTTCTACATCCTTCAGTATGGTAAAGTTATTTTCCTACTGTTTTTGTCACTAGCAGACTTTTTCAGAGAATCATAGGGTGGTTCGGGTTGGACAGGACCTAAAAGATCATCTAGTTTAAGGATAGCATTCTTTCAGCATGTTGTACATGCCAGCATCTTATGACCTTTTTGTGCCCTTTCATTTCTGTTGATACATCAGTACTAGCCACTGTCTTTCATTTTTTATACCTAGCAGCGCTCCAAAAAAATTCATGAAAACCACCTTTATTAACAAGCTCCTTGGGCTGGACACCATGGCTGAAACTCTCAGCTTTGGTCAGCAAAAGGTACATTAACTACCCATCACCTGTGAGCAGAGATTTCCCTCAGCAATATGTTCACTGTCCTGTCACAAAATGCAGACTCTACAAAGCCCAGTCAAGCTCTGCCATCATAGAGACTGTCATTTTATTCGCTTTGGAAAAAAATGAAGCTCCATCCACATCCAGGAGAAGATTCAAATATGCTATTTTTTTTAAGTGAGGTGTTGGGGTTTTTCCCCTCAAGGCAGGATTTTCCCTTTAGTTAAGCTGTTGACTATGATATCCCACTAAGTCTATGATCAAAGCTAGGAATTCTGTTTACTGCCACATGAACTACACTGTGCTTGACAGAGACTTTGTCAAAATCTGACAGGCTCTGCAGTGGGAAGTATTACACACTGCGAACAGAGAAATCTATCATAGCACTAGGGAACAACAGCAATGAGAAATCCATACAAGGCTCTGACTGAGTTGTACAAACCAGCCCACTCTTACCATTAGACTGCTTCTCCTTTGATTTCAGCATGCATGTTTTTTGTGGGTACAACTGGGGGATACACCTCACCTGCATCTCACCTCGGGTGACTTCAGTCTGTAAAGGTGCTCCAGCTGATGCTGCATCCACTGCAGGATGGTCCACTCACTGGCAAGCTAGCTGGCCACTTGAGATGTCAACTTGGGCTGAAGGTGTAGCTGATTCTTTTATTTCCCATGTTTATAAATTGAATGCTTGTCAGCACATGTGACAGTTTTCCGTCTCAGAGTCCGGGGACTAAATGCTCTGTGACTGGGATTCTTTTGTATCTCTTTCAACAGAACGAAAACAAAATGAAATCTGCATCTTTCAAATTATAAGATTAAAGTTTCAACTTTTATCTATCTTTCTATCTACCTATATTTAGCTCTAGATCTATAAAGGCAAAAAACTACTTCCTAAAATATTAATATGCATCTTTCTCAATAGCATGGTGCCACTCCTTTTATATACCCCTCTTACATACACTCTTTCATATACTCTTTTTATACAGCTTTTATGTATCCTTAGTGCTTTTAGCCCACATACTTGTAATTCCCTAAGTCTGATAACTAGCTTAGACCCAAAGTTCCATTAAGCCGAGAGATTGAATATTGTGGAAGCCTCGTATCTGGGGGTCAGAGAGCCCCGGACGCCAAGGTCCTCTCCAGAACACATTCTGTAAACCAAGATAGACCCATGCAGGGGGAAAGTGCATTCTCCGGGGGACATTCTGCGGGGTGCTCACTGCCTGGATGTGATGCATCTAAGGATTCTTAAATAAATACCAAAGTAAAATCCCTTTTTCCCCTCTAACCATGTTTGGCTTTTAATTCTAAGCCCAGGATAAGGTAACAAGCACATGCCATTACAAGCTTTCATGAAAATGCAGAAGAAGCAAAATGAAGGCAATGCTTTTATTGCTCTTAACACACTGTTACACAAGCCATTCTTTGGTCTACAAACCCCCAGTCAAGTACAGTCTGTTAAAACTAATATTGTTCTGAAGAACTTACATGGCCCCTGGTCTTTGAATTCAGCTGAAGTAATAAACAATACCACATGAAAAGCAATGATGATTGGGGGGGAAGAAAAGAAAAAAAGGGGGAGAAAAACCATTAACTTTTTCCTCATTAAGCTCCATGAGTTTTATTAATTTTAGCAGAAACAGGATTATACTGGAGGGAAAAATTTTGTCCCTTTGGTCAGGTAGAAAAGTGGTCACAGATCTGAACATCTGTTGCACTAATATTTTATATGACATTATTCAGTGCCATTTATGCCTTATCTTATGCCAGAAACAGTTCCAAAGGTGCTTTCCTAGGGCAGTCCTGTTAGCCCATACCAACACAGCTGTACCATCCCCCATGGTTCTACATTTTCACGTGGAGTGACAGAGTGCTTTGTAAGCTTGCTGTCTCAGGTGCACTAAGTTGAGGTTACTTTCTCCAGGGAAAATGTGCAAAATAATGAATGTGTTCTGAGGGCAAAGTCCTCTCAGGATTTTGGACACAACTAAAGGAAAAAGAAGCAGCTGCACCATAGCCACCACAAAGCATTTCTCAGAGTGTGTGATTACAGCTTTCCAAAGGTGACAGATAGAGAAATAATCAATGTCATCAACAGATGTGCAAGGAAGAAATACAACGGCAAAGGAAAAAAGTGCTTGGTGTCATCAAAGGGATTTAGCTGAATCTCATAGGAGAGCACAATGGAGAAGATGCAGGGAGCTGGGCTGACAAAGACACAGATAAGGGAATGTGCTTGCCAATAAAATAGAAGCATAAAAGGACTGGAGTTTTACTGAGGAATAGCCATAAGACCATAGAGTTACAATTAAAGCTAACAGAAAATGGATAAAACCTCTGATAGAGAAAGGAAATCCTAAAGGCCTCCATCTATTCAAATATCATACTGGGGAGAGTGCAGGTACCAGGAGTAACTCCTTCTCACATGCAGACTCCAGACTAAAACCAGAGGTAACTTCATAGAGAAGAAAGCTTAATTTATTTATGAAAAAGCTGGTACTGTGTTAAGACAGAATATTATTACTAAAAGACCTAAATTATTAGTGATTTCATTATAAATGCATGTAGAAAATATAATCTGCCTCTAATAGCAGGTGAGTGGCAGAACCATGGAAAGCAGACAGCAATAGCAGCTACTACTCCTAATTTTCACAGGTTCCTGGCTTTCTTAAAGGCAGTAGCAAAATACTAACTTCATTAATGTTGGATTTCCTAAATAAGAATATTTATCAGGCTTTCAATAAAAGGCCAGCCTGCTCAGATAACATCTAATTACAATCTTGAAACCACAGAGATGAGAGGTATAAAGTAAATGGGAAAAAAACCCCACCCCGTAAAATAACCTCTGGGCTTTCACTAGACACAGACTTTTTCACTATTTAACTCTGATTTGTATGAATAGGAAGAGAACAATCAATGTTAGTATATGAATCTTGTAGAACTAACAGTTAACAGTAATCTTTAAGGCTTTATCACAAGACTGTGAGGAACAGTAAATGGCTTTTGTTGCTCATTAGATGTTAGTGTGCAGCTGAACTATTTAAGAATCTCACATGGTCATTACAACTATGCTCCATTTCCATGAACGCTCTCCCAGGTATTTAAAGTGAAAGAAGGACAACAAAAGGAATATAAAAGATTAATATTTCTTCTTTTATAAGAATGGTGTTACTCCAGTTTAGGAATGATCTTCTTGAAATATTTAGTATATTTTGCAAATCAGCATATGACAAATTATCATCCAAAATCTGTCTCTGCAAAAAGCACTTTCATTTCAGTTCAGGTTTTCTTTAAGTGGTGCAGATTTGAAAAGCCCCAAGATGCTGAGTTTGAAGACAGATAATGTCACTTCTTTTCTTGAAGAGTCCTATCACCAGCTCACATTGCAAGCAAATATTACAAGTTCTATATCTTTTCACAGATGCCCTCCCTGATATCCATCCAGCTGTTAAAGTTTTTTCCTGAGGCTTTGTGCCTTTTGATATTTCAATCACACTTTAAGAAATGAAACTGTTGTGTCTCCCATACTAAAAGTCTTGCATCTTTAAAGGCTTCTATGTAGCAGATTGGATTTGTACGGAGAAAGAATCAGCAGCTGGATCTGTTCTGGTAAGACAAGTACATTTGGAGGTTGAGATCAGAGATTTGATTCACAGCTAGCTGATTTAGATAGGCTTCCAGTCCAGAAACAGGAAGGATGGATATTGGCTGCCTACCAGTTTAAAAATCCGTGAATGGACGGTCACTGGGGTGGGCCATAAATACAGGTGGCTGTCCTTTTAGCAATTTTGCAAGAATATTTGTGCTGATGTGAAGCAGGGCAGAAAGTCACTTTGTTCTGTTCCTCAGTGGCAGTGAGCCAGTGTGGCTGCCGGTCATTCCTAGTCCTGCCTGGCAGAAGGCACCATCGAGCCATACACACGAGTGTGGAGCCAGAACATACAGACGTAAGCCCTTAAACACATACACACATTTTCTTTGATATTCATTCAACTGGCTGGCTTTGTAAAGTCATTACTCTACATATTAATGAAGTACTAGCTTTCCAACATGGAAAACATATTTTGTATAAAGCCTAGATACAAAAGCATGATTGGGGGGCCATCACTGTGCCTTTCTTTAGCTAGAAATAACATTGACTCTTTTTAGTATAATCCTGCAGTCATACAATTTTGTTAATGCTGAGAGTCAGGTGACCACATCCCTCCTGAAAATATAAAGGTATGCTCACCCTAATAAGCTTTTATTCTTTGGCCTGCTCTGGCATAATCAGTGTTGTGGTTGTACAGTCAGAAAAGCTCAATGTTGAAATTCTGAGCAGAAGACCACTGCCTGTGGCGTTCAGCCTGTTTTCACAGCTCGTTTGGAGTGAACGTTCCGGGATGCATCAGGAATAGTGTTCTGGGTTCAGTAGCACTGCCTGTCTCTCTCTCTCTCTCTCTCTTATACACTGATGACCCAAGAAGCACCCAACAAGAAGACAGGGGTCACAGTGGGGCAGTGGTGATGCCCTAAGTTAGTTAAAGTCAGAGTTTATGTGATTCAAGCTAAGCCTTCTATTTTAGTGCACAAGACAGGGAAATTAATGCACAATCTTTTAGTTATTAAAATTACAGTTATTTGAATAAAATTTCAATCACTTCATAAGCATAGCAATAAGAGTGGAAGTGAACATAATGGAAAGTAGTTTGAACGAAAATAAAAACTGTACATATGAAGAGAGTAAAAAATGGTTACAATTAAAATCAAATGGAAACATAATTGAATTTCAGGAAGTCTGAATATGACTTATTACAGGAGCTTTGTTTGATGCTGGAACGTGTGTTTTCATTCAACAATCATCATCCATAATGAAGATGGCCATTTAAGTTCATATGAGTTTAAGAAAAGAATCACATTCCTATTTTAAAATTAGCTAAATTATGTAGAAAGCCTTTATTTTGTGGGGTTTTTTCCTTCAGAAGTGGCTGGGGAAAAAAAATGGTAACGGTTTCATGATTTTCAGAGATGTGTTTGGCTCCAGCAGATGCCAACTGTGAATGTGATAAGCCCTAGATAAGGATTTACATTAAGAAAAGGCAGATGCAAAATTTAGAGATTCTTGATGGAAAAGCTGACATAGGTATAGATAAAAACAAGCTATAATGTACCTGTGCTAAAGGATCTTTTAATTCACAATTAATTTATTTTTTCCTGTCAGAAAAAAATTGTGTACTTATTTGAAGTGCAGCATAATTTCTTTTATGTTACAAGGTCATTAAATATTTTTTCAAGCACAAAGGTTTGAAAAGATATGTTTTTGCTGTTTAAAAGAACCATTGCTTTCTCCCTTCCCACAAAATTTTTCTGCATCAGCTGGGTACAACTTCAAGATTACATATGCACCTTCTTTTTTTGCAGTAGAAAACTTGTCAGGAAGAAGACACGCTGTGTCCTTCCTCTTCATGTATAAATTTGCTGGTATTTCACAATTTACTGACATCACATCTGGCTTAACCACTAAAACTACCTTCCTACAAAACATCTGACCAGAGAGAAGTATACTAGAGAGTGGGAAAAAAAGAAGTGTGCAAAAACATCCCTGCCAGAAAAGATGAAGAAATTGCATTTCTGCTATGCGTAATTCAAAGTATACCAATGAGCACAGTCTATTTAGAAGACAGTATTCTGGATACTAAACATCATCACACATGAAATTGAAGTTTAAAATATATACAGAATTGATGTTTAGATAGGTGAGTTAATCCAAGGTGAAAATACCTTATTGAAAACTGAGATATACATATAAAGATGCCTAATCTGAAAAACAGATTAATTACAAACACATAATAAAGAATGTAATAAAGAATGTTTTTTTTCAGGTTTTTTTAGAACACAAACACTATGATGGAGTTGGAATAAAAATGAAATAGGCCAGAAAGATGGAAATTTTAGAAGCTCAACTACCAGCAACCTGTCAGCAACGACATATAAGATTATTCTAAACCAAAGCCAATGAAACACTGGTTTCTTTTGTGTGAAGATTTATCGTGGGTGGTATTATAAGATTGTTACAGTGATAGCTGTATCACTACCGAACTCCTAAACTCAGAGCAATTAGTGATTTTATTCTATGGCGCTTGGCAAAACAAAGCCACAAGTATTATATAACAAATGCAAATCCTTTTCTTCTTGAGTGCCAAAAAGCAATGATTACATAACTGAATAAAGAAAGTAGAAGGATATGTCACAGTAAATCATAAAGCTTTCATAGTCTGTAAGGTAATAGAATAAAACCTTTTAAGGGAAAAAACAGATTTCGTGATAAAAGTAACTATCCCATGTAAATGATCTGAAATGTGGAATCTGATCTGCTACAACATTTTGAGCCAAGAATGTGTAAGCTCTTGGGTGAAAACGTGTTATTTTTCCTTTTTCCAAGTTGAGCCTTCATCTAAAGATTACTTGAAACCATAAGAATACAAGTCATAGCCATAAAGCATCTGTACAGAGGCATAATTCCA
Source organism: Platysteira castanea (assembly GCA_013397175.1). Classification (NCBI taxonomy): domain Eukaryota; kingdom Metazoa; phylum Chordata; class Aves; order Passeriformes; genus Platysteira; species Platysteira castanea. Next base: position 658,957 of record VYXC01012077.1, on the reverse strand, counting down.
TTATTCTCTAAGGACAACAAATAGAATTACTCATGCATACTAGCACTTCCAGAATCTTTAATTCTGCACCATTTGAGGATATTTCCCAATTTCTGTCTTAAGTGATTTTAAATCCCATTTAACCTGCATCTTGTCTACTCAAATTCAAAACTGAGTCTCAACACTTTCAGGCATTAACCTCCCCATGGTAAAGCAGTTTTTGCACCTTCAGATTTTCCCATTTTGAGACACTGGTCTCAAGTGCTGAGCAGAAAGGTACCTAGTTTGTGTACAAAAGCAGAAGCCTCAGAGGAATGCTGCCTGCCTGTCTTTTCTCCGTTACAGGTCCCATACAGCATGAGCAAGACTGGCATTTAGTTCTGTTTCCTGGATGGTGAAGTTCAAACTTAGATGCTTCTTTACAGCAGGTTAATGAAGCTCAAGCAGCACCCAGATGACATTCCAGTTAACTGCTGCTATAGTATCTCGGTACTTTTGGGTATCTCCTAATACACAGTGAAAATCAAACCCTTCATTTCATAAAGTAATAAGGCATCAATATAAAGATTTTCATTTGCTCATATGAACTCAGCTTGATTTCATAGTTAACATCAGTTCACAATAAAGAATACATGCCTGTCTTTTAAACAGATGCTTATACCTTTGTGCCATGTTTCAAGTTTGACTCACATGACAGAAAGCCCCCTAAAACATCTTCAGTACAACTGACGCAAATAGGCAGCTCTTCAGTGAGGAGTTTCTACTAGTTATTTCTACTAGTCAGCAAGTTTATATCAAGCACAGTTTGATTACTTGAAAAAGATTACTAAAAAGTGGTTCTGACCCTAAATAAAGATTTTCAGTTCATTTCTATGGCTTATTTGTGCTATCCTCACTAGCACTAAGCCATTCTTCATCCTGCTAGTAGTCTCACTGAACATTAGTCATATCTTCATGTTCTCATCTAAAGGTAAAACTGACTCAACATAAAAGCTCATAAAGAGGGAATGATCTATTTACTCCATACCCTGGAAGCTGTATGAAACAGTTCAAAAATAGCTTCTATTAATTGAAAGGGAAAAGTAGTTTATATTTTATAATATCAACTGCCTTGGTGTTTTTAATGTTGAAATACTAATTTTACAATTGTGTAAGTTAATACAGGTTCCAGTCTTTCATTCTGTATTGACAAAAACTACAAAAATGTTACAGGAGGTGCAATAATCTATCAAAGTTGATTCCTGAAAGCTTTAAAAAAACCTCAAGGCTGTGGAGAGGAAATGCAGATATAGATGAGAAAATACAACCCAGATTAGTTTCGAGTTACATTTTTTTTAAGCCCCAGGAAAAGATACGTTATTCTATAAGTAATTTTTTCAAACTGATTTCCAGTGAATAAAAAACATGAAACTAAATGACATTGCCTGTATGTTTTCACATTACAAAAACCCCACCAAACTTAGAAAGGATGTAAAATCCCCCCAAATTTAGAAAGGTCATAAAATCTCAGCAGTAGAATCAAACTATCTGAATACATTCAAGACAATTTGATGTTAAGGTATGATTCATCATACTTAGCTAACCATAATGCACTGCACAATTATTACATCTGGATAATACATACTGTATGGAAGATCATAGTTTTTAATGAAGTTGCTTTAAATAAAATATTAATTCCTTAGGGAACCTTATTTTTATATTGGAATTTAATTTAAAATAAAAGAAAATGTTAACTGAATAAAATAATACCTTGATAAAAATTACTCTTGAAACCTATGTTCTTTTATACAATTATCTATAAATTTATCTGTTTGCAGTCCTATACTTTAAAATGTCATTTCAGCCCCATAAATGAGATATGCAGAAGCAGTATTTAATAATTAAGTCAATAGGTCAACTTTTTACCAGGATCCAGATAAATTGTTTGAATTCTTTCACATTTGTTGTTTTCTCATAATAGTCTTCCCAGATTTCAGTCAGTTCCCAAATGGATTCATTGCATTTTGTTGTATTTGATATGTCAATGATTCCTCTCTGACAGTGAAATGAAAAAAGAATTTTTTTACTCTTTGAATTTCATCATATTTTATTGAACATATTATACACCAGATGCTTTCAAGCCTGTGAAATAATTATTTTTCAGGTTTAGCTCCCAGATACATAGAAGGTGAATCCTTTTTCACTGCACTTTATCAGCTTCAAGACAGTGCCTCTTTCAGACTTTGTCACAAACCATCAGCTTTAGGAGCGTGAAAGATTTATAGGTCCATACCTGTGAATATTTTCCTCGTCTCCCCCAAGGTGTGCAGGGTCTTCCGTCAAGATTCAATTCCGTCAAGATTCTAAATAATTGCAGAGCTGTTTACCGGTACTTTATGGCTTTGAGTATAGAAAGCTGTATTTTTTCTTTGTTTCAATAGGGTTGGGAGAAGTTTCTGGTCCAAACAACCCTTGCAAAAGCTTTGTTATGAAGTAAATCATGCTGCCTCATATGTTCTTCACAGAGATGACAATTACAAATTGGATCTCCGGCTTGTTTTACAAGACTTTAAGTTGTGTTCACAACCTCTTAATTATGTCCTTGGAGATGTTGTCTTCAGTTCTGCTGTCTTTATCAAAACCGATTTTTTGACGTGATGTGTCACTCCTATGCCCTCAAATGATGATTTTTATATCTGGATTTTATAACTTAAAATTTATTCCATTTCATAATCTGACATTTTTGTGAACAACTGAAAACCATGCCTCTTTGTAGCAGTTATCACTGGGGAGAAGAGTGTTTGTCTTGTGTTGGCTTTCTCAGCAGAACCTGAAAGCTTGTCTAGGGTGCTGGAGGAGTTTGTTGTAGCCCACAGCTTTTTCCATTACATGAATCCACACTGGACTATCAGCATGTGCTAATCCCAGCTACTCTGGTCAATCAGTTGAGAGTTTGTAACAAGCAACTGCGAGAGCAGCTTCTTGAACCACCTCTGACTGATAGACCCTTTGCAGCCAGCCATACTTCCTTCAGCCGTCAGCTCAGTTATTCAGGATGATTTTGGCCCTACAATATATCAAAACCTTGGCACTGTCAGACACACATTTTGGTGGAGCACGTGAAGCACACGTCTGGTCACAGTACAAATTTCTGATACCCATCAGCCGCATGCCGTTTTGTGAGGCTTAAATTCAACCTAAATCTGCCTCGTTTCCCTTGCACACACGTGGTGTGTCAAAACGTTGTCATAGGCTGTAAACAGTTACAGCAGTTATGTTTTCAGACAAACATCATTTTCTCTTACCATTAGGCAATCACTTACTAACGTCCTTAATTTTTGCTTAATCTTTTAATTCAAGTAAAGGTTTGCTTTTGATTCATGTAGTTTAACTGCAAAAGATCTCAAAAAAAATGTCCAGGCTTCTTATTTAGCTCTCTCTTTCACTTGGGCCAGTTAAATAAAATTTGTCATATGACAGCAACAGTGTCATTCTGATCAGTTAGGCTCAGCCTCAGTAGGTATCTCATGAGACCAAACCTCTGCACTCATTCAGAAAATCCATAGATAAAGCACTTGAACTTGTGTTTGTGTTCAACTCCTTGAATAGGCAGAGTAGTGAATGATAGAACAGCTCTCAAAATGATATTTTATGCTTTTAATATTTTCTATAGTAATTATTCTGTGCATTAAAAAAAAAAAAGGAACTACAGCAAAGTAGATCTTCCCTTTGTTGCTTTTCATTAGGTTTGTTTTGGACTAAAAACTTCTTTTCTTGTGTCTCATTTTGGACAGGCTCTAGACTAAAAACATTTTCTTATCATATAAACAATTCATATGACAGCACATTCACCTACAGTGCAAAAAGGTTATGACTTTTAGTTCAAAGAAAACCACTAAAACAACATTTTTGTTGGAATGAATGAAGACAGTTTAATTAAAATTAAATCTTTGGCCCAGGTGAATGAGGCAAAGTATAATTGACAGAGGACATTCAGAAAAGTGCTTTAGTTCATCTACAGGAAAGTAATCCGAAATTTCTTTCTGCAATTTGAACACAAGAAAAGTTGTATCATTTTCTTTTAACTAAATGTAGAGGAAGGATATAATATTGGTTTTCATCATGAAATCAATGCAAATCTGGTTAGAGGGGAAATGATTAACATTAAGCAATAATGGGAGAGGTGAAGTAATGGACATTTCCTCTTAGCCTTTTATGAATGTTTATTTGAAAACCAGGCCAGTTACCCTGATACATGTATCCATTGAAAAATTCTGGACATAACACATAAATCGCATTATCAAGTTGGACATCAGCTACCTAAACATAATCACAAGAAGACAGACTATTTATTTTCTTATGTTGCTGGGGCCATAACAACACTGGTATAATCTTTCTTCAGAGAACCATTACTGAAGCTTGCATATTTTGTAGCAACAAAGACAGCTAGATAATCTCCTCTGTGTGTGTTCACACATACGTGTCGATGGGAGGAACTATTCCACACCTGCTGTAATTTTTCCAAAATGTACTGTATTGTTGCTAGCATTTGTTTTTGATGTAAATAAATATTGAAAAAAAATTTCTGTGCTGCTCTCTCCAGCCTGCTTGTCAGTGTATTCTTACTCTGAATGGTCTCTTCTAATGAACCTTATAAATGTTCTTGGCAGCTAACTGGGAAATGTTAATCAAGGGTTTCACTTAACAAGGAGCTGCAAATTATCCAACTTGTTAAGTTTTCTGATAGCCATCTTTTGAATTTAATTATTGGCAGTGTTTTTCACCCACCATCCAAAGACAATGATTTGACTATTTTATAAATTGCATTATCAAGGATTTTGCATCACTTTAATAAATAATAATTCTGCCAAATTCTTACAGAACATCACTCTAGTGAGCTATTAACAAGCTCTTAATAGTTATCATTTCAATACATCTGATAAGTATCATCAGTCTTAATACAGAAAAATTATGCAAGGAGAGAAAAGCCCCATGGGTCTTGCTGCAGCCATGATTATGTTGGTAATAGATACAGAAACAGAGAATATCTTCCCACTCTTCCAGCTGTTTAAGCAAGTACCACCTGTAGGACAGGTAATAATTATTGTGTGAAATCATCACAGCAGGAAAGTGAATACAGCTCTCCCACAGACTAGAGGCAGATGCTGAAATTCTGGGCAAGATGGGATTTAAGGCACTCCCACATCTTCATTGAATTTCTTCAGCTAGCTTACCCCTTTGACTGCGATGTTGTTTTCAGCATTATTTTGGTTTCCTTTGGTGTTACTGCACAGTTAGTGAGTTGTCTAACTTGGATATTGTTAAGGCTTCTGGGACATCGTTCAAACACCATGTCACCAACATTGGGACACCTGATTTCAGTTTACTGATTAGTCTGAAAACTGGTGAAGCATTAACCTTTTGCTCAGTGTTGGGTATGCTGGCTGTGATTATTTAGAGCATGTCTTCCTAAAAAAGAGACTCAATATCCTTAAGAAATTCCCATGACACCAAATGAGTTAACCAGAAACTGAAAAACCTGAAGAATCTACTTCTGACAGAGGAGAGGCCAGTAATTTGTGGAAAATGTGGGGTTTAGTGAAGTAGAATTCACATTTTATTGGAGACAAACTACTACTGAACAGTCCTTCCTTCCAGTTTTTTTCATTTGTGTCTCAATACAGCTGCAATGAACTTAATTTCGTTTTCTTTCTTCTTAATGGCAAGGAATATAATTATCCCTCAGAGAAAAGCTTTCAACCAAACCACATAAAAGCACTTCTGCTGCAACACTGGTATCTATGAACCATTGTTTGAGCATGTTAATACGCTGCTATAGCAATAGATAAGGATAGAAGTGTGTGGTCAGAGAGGCCAGAGTTGTTTATAAAGACTCTTTGGGGACTAAGAAACAATCTATTCACTGATATAAATCACGAGCTGTTAAAGTGAAAAATAAAATCTCCTTTGCAGGAATGAGGAAATCACCAGACATCAATGAAATTACATTTGGGGCTCTTATGTATTATTCAGTAGACAATAGAGAATGTGGTAATTGATTTTGGAGAGGATAAGATTTGTCCAGATGAATCTTTCAAAGCCAGCTAAAGTCTTTTTCACCACATTAGTATCCCCAGCAGCTAAGTCATGGCCAGAAAAAAAAAGCACGAAAATGAAGATAAGTTAAAAAAACCCTGACTAGGGATTAAGACATTCATAGTAGTGCTGGTGCAGTGTTTTTAATGTTTTTCTTCTAAAAATCAAACTTTCTCTCTATTTTAAAATATTCTGTTTAATCACAATTACCATAGGCATTTCAGACAAATCCAATTTGGCATGACTTTCATGGATGTTTAGAAGATACTTCTGCCCACAGACAGTGTCTGTAGCTTATTTGCTCTTCTTTAGAAAAGGGGGAATTTCCAAAAGAAATCTCAGTGTTTCTTTGCTTCTCTGTAATAAAAAAAACCAAACAGCTTCTCTCTAAAAGTGGGAGTTTTTCTGCAGGGCTTAATAGAATGGTATCGGATATCGACACTCACTTTGCTAGGCAAGTTTATCAGATTCAATATTTTTCTGTCATAATAAAGATAACACAAGACTGATTTCCACTTAAACAAAGTATAGGATAAGAAAAATCTACAAAGAAATTGACACCTAACTCTCTTTCGATATATAAGTACTGTAGACTAGTATACTTGAACTATGGCAAAGAGATTTTTAATCCATTACTAGATCCTAGAGAAGCACTTCTTTTCTCCTATGATTTCTCTTTTTATTACCAAATATTTGTTTCTCATTTCAAATATATTTAGTCGACAAGAAACTATGTCCAGGCAAGAGAGATACTACACGTAACTGAAATACCCACTTCTCTCAACTGGGAAACAGACACTGAAGTAGGGAGTTTACAAAGATGTAAAATAGCCTAAATTACAGAATCATCGAGGTTTGAACAGACCTTCAAGATCACCTAATTCAGCCTTCATCTTAGCATCACCATAATCAACCCTAAACCAGATCCCCAAGTATCACATCCTGATGCCTCTTGCACACTTCCAGAGACAGTGACTCCTCTACCTCTCTGGGCAATTTATTCCAGTGCCTAACCACTTTTTCAGTGAAAAAAAAAAATCCTAATATCTAATTTGAACCTCCCCTGGTGAAACTTAAGGCCATTTCGTCTCATCCTTTCACAGGAGACTTGGCAGAAGAGACTGAACCCGGCCTCAATACGGCCTCCTTTCAGATAGGAGGCTGTAGAGACTGTAGAGAAGTAGCAATTGCAGAGAGAAACAGGGTTCCCCCGAGCCTCCTTTTCTCCAGATTAAGCAACCCCAGTTCTCTCAGTCACTCCTCATAGGACATGTTCTTCTAGACCCTTCACTACCTTTGCTGTCCTTCTCTGGACGAGCCCCAGCACCTCAATGACTTTCCTGTAGGCAAGGGTCCAGAACAGAACACAGGATTCGAGGCAGGGTCTCACCAGTGCTGAGTGCAGAGGGACAGTCACCGCCCTGGTCCTGCTGGCCACACTATTGCTGATACAGGCCAAGTAGCCACTGGCCTTCTTGGTCACCTGAGCACAGTGCTGGCTCATACCCAGATGGTTGTACACCAGCACCCTGAGTCCCTGTTCCTTGCCCCTGACAGGGCTGATATGGTTTTTTATCTTCACTGCCTTCTTCCAGCCCTCAAGTGTCCTTCCAGATTTTTGCCAGCATTCTTGCTCCTAGGAATGCAATTACTGAAAATGGAGATTTGAGAATTTTTTTCTCTGTCTTTTGTGCCAAAAAGATCCAGATGTTTATGATACTGTGAACTTCATTTTCTCCAGCTTTGTGAGATGAAAGATTGGTTTTTGTGAAGTTTCTGTGAGTTAACCCCTTGGCTTGAAGGTCAATTGTCTTGCCCTGTTTGAAACTACATAACCAATGTGTAGATAAATATTTTGTAGATGAAATAGAAAGTCTTACAGGGTGAATTAGATAGGAACAGAGTGTTATGCATTTGACTAAGGACTATTCAGCATTTGTTGGTGCAACTACTTCTTATGTTACAGAACAGGTCAGTTTCCCAACAACTCATTGTCTTCTTGGCCTTTTTCATGCACTGCAAAACAGCTTTGTCATAAGAAATTGTCTAATTCTAGGTGATTTTATGCACTATATTAATATTAATCAGTACATAAATTTTTGTAACTTGTTTTCCACTGTTCTCATTACATCCCTTTCCTATTTTAAGCAGTGGTGGAGAAAATATTGATCATGAAACTGTAAGGTCAAATGACAAGGTTCTAGAAGAATCTGAGGGAAACCAATTTTTTTTGCTGCTAACATTTTGACAGCTATTGTTTCCTGCGTGTGTTATTGTATGTTCTCTGTACTTGAAGCAATACAGCATGGTGATTTCACTAGCAATAGTAAGTATCCCTTTGGAAAGGGATCTATGTTATAGAAATATTTCCACCTTAAAAAATAAGAAAATATACCCAACTTATAATTCCAGGAACACTTGAATAAATTTAGTTATTTAAATAATGTGGAAATATCTGAATCTGCCATATAAATAATTTAAAAAAAAATTGGTCTTGTGAACAGTCAATGAGTTTTTCCATGAAACACAGTAATAGCTGCAGAGGACTACTTACTCCGAAGTAAGTAGTGCTGTCTTTTGAACACCATGTTTAATAAAAAAAGATTTAGCCTCAGGCAGGTACTGCACAATCATTATAGATCTTACATTATACACATACTTTAATTATGCTAATGTGGTTATTCTGGCCATTGAACGCATATATTAAATTCAGGTGATTAAAGTCAGTAGCACCATAAAAAAAACCCCAGATAAAACTACAGGATGAATATGAGGAAGCATAAAAGATAGTGTTTACGTTCCCAAATATTGATCTGCAAGCTGTATTAAATCTTTTTCTTTGTTCATTTTTGATGTCTAAGCACTATATATGCATTTAAAAATTTCAAGTTCTTTATAAGATTTGTGGAAGAAGTCTAAATAATTTTCTTGTGAAATTTCAAATCTTAACTTAGGGTGTGAAGGTGCTAAATCAGAGCCCTTTGCAGACCTTTTCTTTCTCACTCTCTCAGATCTCACTTTGTCTCTCATTATGCTCCAAATGTACTAATTTTACCATAAAGGCAAAACTTTTGAACAGGGAAGAAAAATGAAAAGAGAAACAAGACCACGCTGAACATAAATACATAGCACAAATCAATCAATACCAGCCCACTCTCTTGGAAATGCTACTTTTTTTCTGTCTTGTTTTCATCAGCTTTTCCTAGCTTCTTCACAAGTACACTAATTATGGTTGTGGAATCGTTTGAAATTGGGCGTGGAAAGTTAAGATTCTATGTTAGATTTTGGAAGGAAGGGCAATGTGGAGTTCCAAGAAAATTATACTTTTGTTTCATAGCATTTAGAGGACAGAAGTGGTAAGAAAGTCAAAGACAAAAGAAAAGAGAGAAAACAAGCCAACAATAATTGCTCCTGACAACCATAGGTTGGCTGCTGTTAATAGATGCGATTTTTCAGCCCATCTCTAACTGTGGTTCAGATTGAATGAATGATCATTTTTTCTCTTTCAAACTAAATAAAAAGATACCCTCAATAACTGGCATTCATTATTAATGATGTTCCATTGCCATACAACATTCATGTTTCTGAGAAGCTTGATTTTAGAGATTATCGAAGAAATAAAAGTAAGGTTGTGTCAATGGACAATCATCTAGACAAGTAATAGAAATTTGAAGCATCTTTTCACTCCTGCTGAGAAAGTTCTCATGTCTCTGCCTCCTGCTTATGTTGCCATCAAATATCAGAGATATTTCCAGCCTGTCTTTTTACACAGGGATATTCTTTTTAAGGCAGCACCCTATGACATTGTTAATTTTCTTTTTATTACGGCTCTTGACATGTCTAGTGAACTGTGTTTTAAATACTCACTCCTTTCTTGCATTGAAGTCAGCCTTTGGCATATCACTTATACAAACGATTTAAAAAAAGAATAAAACTAATTCAAGAAAAGAAATGAAATTAAAAATATTATCAAAGAAATATTTGTGAGTAAGGACAAGGTTAAGGTTACTAATAAGTGTTCAAGTGTTCAAAAATCTGCTTTTCTTCTCTGTTTCTCTCAACATCACTTGTCTTAGCAAAGTGATGGATAAAGCAAGGGAAATGTCATTCCCTGAGATCTCTGTGATGTTTGCCTCCTTAAACCAACCCCCTCTCTGGCCTTTATCTTCTATTTCCCTGGCCTTAAAACAGCCTTGGAATCTCAGCTGACCCTTGCCAAGATGGACCAGGCCCTTGCCAAGAGGACCTTCTCCTCTCCCTGGCTGCTTTGGTGGTGGAGCTACAACACTGACTGTGCTTCCTTAGCAGCCAGACCTCAAGGAGTAGAGATTAACCTCTCTGCAGCGAGTGTACAAGTGTCCTGTTCATCAAGTTTTAATAGTGACCTTTGAAAACTCCTATAGGAGATAAGAGACTGAGGTTGTATCAATATTTAAATATTTATACTGTAGTCTGACATACCTTAAAAAACCCTCAGGTATCGGATCCTCAGTTGATGTAAATGATGAAGCTCCATCCAGATCAAGACAGGAGTGTCATATCAATTTGCAGCTAGTGAAGATCTGGAAGGGTAAAACAACTCAGCAGGATGCAAGTATCAAAGACAAGAGAACAGATCTAAGTCACTGAGGTGTGACAGCACCAGTCAAGGTTATTTGCATGTTCCCTGATTTCAAAAAACTTTGTGGTATGGAGAAAAAGAGTAATAAGGAGTCTGGCCTGGTAACTTGTGTACGTGCAATGTGTTGGTCCAGGTGTACAAGCCAGCTCTCTCTTTCAGCATTTCCATGTGAATGTGACAAAAGAATTCACTTCAGTCTCTTCCTCCAGTTGATAGTCATTATAGCCCTGCTGTCTCCTCCGCCTTTCTTCCCTAGAATGGTGATTTGGCAGCATTCATGTGACACAGCACAACAAAAAGTTACATTTATTCTAATATTGTCTCCTTTTGTCCCCCATCATTTACAGTCCACAGATTTTCATAGGTAATACCATGCTCATTCAACTCAGGCATTTTTCTCAAGGGAGTGGATTTTATCATCTATGTAATTAGAAGTTAAACAAACTAAGGTAAAAAATCTGACAAAGATCACAGAGACAAAAGTAGAAACAAGTCTACACAGTTTCAAGCAATCCAAAATCAAATGTTTCATACCAGTTATGAGGTTTGTTTCCATCTGTTAAATTTTTAGAACTGAAGTTTAAATGAAGAAAATTCTCAAATTAAGGACATGAACTGTACATTATGAACCTGCTAGATGTTTGGTTTCATCACAGCAGTTCAGCTATATATTTTAAATGGTAAAATGTTTCAGTGTTCTAAATGATTTTATGGCATTTTTTTCCAACAGAAGGCAGGAGAAAGTTTATACCCTGATCCAAAATCCAATTCTAATTATTCTTAGCTTTCTGAGGTTACAGACCATATATTTCTTTCCACATACACCAGATGTGAAAAAACTGCATGTGGAAAATGAACAAACAAAACCTCTCAGGTTTTCTATGTACATGTGTAATTTCACTCTTCGAGTATGTGTTTGTGAGGCTCATTTGAACAGTGTAATATTAGAAGTAAAGCAGTGATGGATCAGAGGGTACCGCAAAAGTAAGGAGGCCAAACCTGAGTGAGAACAGGTGGTCACATGTTCAGACAGAGCCTCATAGAATGTTAACATTGCATATCATGTGCAAGACAGTGATTTGTACATATATTTTCATATGATCATGTATATAAACTATTTTAAAATGTCTGAGTTGGAAAAGACCTCTAAGATCATCGAGTCCAACCATTAACCTAACACTGCCAAATCCACCACTAAACCATGGCCCTAAGTATCACATCCACATATGTATTAAATACCACTGTGGATGTGTACATAACCCACCCCTCAATACAGGCTATTTTAAAATTGTCCTTACTGATATTTGTAATTGATTCTTCCACTTATTTGTGCAAAGTAACTCTGTTTTCCAACTAAATACTCCTCTGTACTAAGTGGTAGGAACAAAAGATTTCTCAGACACTTGGTCACTGAGTACATGCAGATGTGTTAAAATTTACATTAAACATTTCATTTATCACTGCTGAATAGAAAAGTGGTTAGCAGTTTAGATATGGCAAAGACAGCCATTTTAGAAGGTTACTGGAATGAAATATAGCATACAAAAATATTTGAAGCCTTTTATTTATTTATTTACCTCTGGGCAAGGCTTCTTTAAGATCAGTGATTGAGAAATTTACCTTCTGTTCCAGATACTGCTTCAGTATAAGTGGATGGCCATGTCAATTTTCTTTATAACTGGTAGATGACAACTGTAGAAGAAAGAAATATTTTACAATTCCGATTTTTGATGGTTTAATGATGAGGGGGCTGGGGATGGTGATGTTTGTACTTCTGAAATCTGTGTTTACCTTCCTACTGCAAACAAGGTGCAAGTAATCTACTTTGATAAATGCGCATCTTCATTACAAACATCAACTGGCCTTTCTGTATATGTCAGTGACAATAAGCAGGCTTTTGCAGCAAGCCTGTGAGAATGAAAGCAACTTAAAAACACCCTTGTAAAGACTAAGATCAGCTTTTAATAGGGGAGGGTCGTAAGTTGAATTTCAGTGTGTAATCAATAACTTGGGATTCATTCTGAAGATTAGAAAAATGGAGCAGTATTGTAAATTTCAGGGTGCAGACAGCCTCCATAGAAGTACTGCAGTTTATTCCATTGATAGCAATCCCAAGTCATGTCCTCTGAATTTTAATGCAGCTCAGGTTCTGGAAATAGGATCTGTAGCAGTAATATAATTTTATTAATTAGGCTGTGTTTGGGTTGATAAGTTTATAATGTGCCTGTAAGCAATCAGAGCTTTATGTGGGGCCATTCAATTTTTCAACCAAGTCAGGCTGTGCAAGGAAAGTAGCTGTTTCAAAAGGCAAACTGACAGGGGGGTGGATGAGAACAAATGAAACCTTCATCATCGTTTTTCGGGTTTTTAGAATCCCCCCCCCCCCACCACACTCAGGCTACAGAAGGTCAGCAGGAACCCACAGCCATACTTCCTGCTGATTTGTGACTCTCTCTACTCTAAACCCTTTAGTTCCCACTGCTGCTCAATCAGATTGGAACTCCTCAGAAAGCTGAAAGCAATCTCAACAAATGCTTTCTTTTTCTATTACATAATTTTCTCAGGAATAAAAGGCTTACTTCTATTTTTCTGGCCTGAACCCCATAGCCCAAACCCCCACCATGGATGCCAGATCATACAGTGTTCAAGTCCTAATTTTTAGCATCAAATCAAAGACAATTCTGTTCTTTCATTTCCTTTAAAGTTCTGATACTTCCTGACTTTTACTCCCCATGCAGCTCAGCTCTTGGCATAAATGAAAACTCCACTTTAAAGAGCATAGAATTGGCATGTAGATGAAGTTACTGATCTCAAGGACACTTTCAAGTTGCAAGAGGTGAATGAACACCCAGTAGACTATGAGTCAGAAAATGTCAGAATAATCATATTAGGATACTCCTATGGCTTACTTGACCTTTTTTTTCTTTTTTATTTTAGAAAAAAAGCCTTCAACTTCCCTTGCACTTGTTTTCTTCCCCTTACTCAGAAATTAAAAATACATTCTTAAAGCCAAGAAAGCAATTGGAAACTCGTCATACTGTTAATATTTTATACCTTGATAGTGGAATGAGTGCCAAAAAAAGATTGCATTTTCAAATGACAATATATGTACTTCAAGATATTCATAATTAACACTTGTAGAGCTTTCTAAAAGTAGAGAACAAAATAAAATAACAGTTTCATGTAAGAAGGGATAGACAGAAAATAACTGTTCTTTTCTGAGATACTTTTTTCTCTAACAGAGTAATGCACAATAGCAAAACAAACACATACCTTCAAAAAATTTTGTCTCAGGGATGCTGAGCTGAAGCATATTGACTCAGACTATTTCTGACATAAGTATGTTATTCTTTGCTTTTTGGCAAAAAGATGGACTAACAGCAGTCTTTGGTTCTGGTGAGGCTGTTGTGAGATGATTGTTGAGGTTCCTTGCTACCCTGCTAGCCCCACAGCCAGGCTTGAAAATGTCTGCAGAGATGAAGATATTCATTTGTCATCAGCTACCCCAAAATCAGACGACTTCACTCCACGTGCATTCTTCAGCACATCTGAGGGTTTATTCTGCAATCCTAGAGCCAACGGACCAGCAAAGTCTGTTCCTGCCTGTGGGAATGGTCCTTCACCTGTAAGCTCCAGATTACTGCACCCATGGGCTCCAGTCTACGCCTCATTCCTGCTGACTTCCCACCAGTTTCCCCAGGCAGCTAACACAAAGTGCAATTCATTTTCTCTGCATGTAGAAGATGGCTACATAAATTTCAGGAAACTCTTCCTATTACTCAGATGTCCACTTTTAACACAGAAATAGCTTCTGCCTTCAAGGAGACTGTGTAGAACAGGTAGATCCTATTTAAGATTCCTAGTAAGGAGCCATGACGTGAGAAGATGCAGCATGTCAGATCCCATGTCAGTTCCCAATAAGATACTGGCCTGACATTGCTAATAAGGAGTAGTTACCAAATACCCTGATCTGCCCAAGAACCCACCAGGATGATACTCAGCAATAGCTAAGACCCTATACCCTTTTTCAATACAGATCTTCACTACTGACAGCCCTCTATGTGGTACCTACCAGCCTCCTCCTCTTTGGGATGCCTTCGTTAAACCCATGATGTTCCTGATCTAACAGAGAAGCAGAAAAAATGCCATTGAATCACTAATTTTACAACAGAACCTGGTTTTCTTCTGTTTAAAATCAATAACAAAACTTACATTGACATTTGCAGAAAAAACATTATATCTTAAACAATTATCGTGGGATTCACAGGGGAAAAAGAAAAACAAGATGCACCATATTTTTCCAGCCTGTTAACATCCAATTCCAACTCTTTTTTTGCAATTCTACATTATCTTCTCTAGGTATACTGTATACTCTCCAGTCTTCCCTTGGCAAGAAAGATGTTACAATTTTAAATGAAAATGTTATAATTTTACAGTGATAAATATTTTTTAGCAATAACATCAAAATTGTTTGCTGTTCCATTTACTTATGAACTGCAGATTGTTTTTATCGTTAAACATCTCTTGGCAAGATTGGATTAATCTCTAGATTTCTTTTTTTGCTTTCTTGGTCTTCTTGAATATCAGTAAGTTGTCATTCATCTATTCTTGTTAAGAACAATGAATTCTTATTAAGGACAGCCTTCTCAAGTATTTATTTTCTTTTTAAAAATCTGGGATTACAAGTGAAAACTTAGAAATATTAAAATATAGACTTAGAAATAATGGACTTTACATATGACTTTGCCTGAAGTATTTGTCTTTTTTGTCCTTCAGTATGTGCCTATAAATTTTAACAGTAGAAGATAATAACCTTCCAGAGAACAGACAGACCTCACCACCACAGTGGATCAAACATTAACTTGTGTGGTTAAAAATATGGGAACTGATGTTTTCCCATTGATATTCACTGTGCATATTTTTTCTGTGTCTCTCACTAGTGGGCTTTTTCAAAAAAAAGCGAGTAGTCTGCCTGTGGAAGAAAGAAAGGAAAAAGCAAATGGGTAAATTGGGAAAAGAAGGATGCCCTTTCTTGTTGCCTGGCCAGAAAGCAGCCTGTTTGATTTCACCAGCAGGTCAGGAGAAAGCGTGTTGTGTAACATAGGTAGTCATCAAGCAGCCAGCAATTCCCAGCAGTGACTCCACTGACTGCTTTTGCATCACCAGAAACTGAAGGAAGATGTGTCATCACACAGTCAGCGGTGGTCAGGGTCAGGCAGGGGTAGATGCACACAAGGCATGTAAGCAAATGGTACTTTCTGGAAAAGCGTGCATGACAAATTAAAGCTGAGGATTTACTGCTGGTTTCTTCTCTTTGAACGGACCAATTAAAAAAGGAATCTTGATTACATTCTATCAACATGAAGGAAGTGAGGTAACAAAATGTAAGAATATTTTCACGTGGAAGTGCATGGAGCTTTTTAACTTCATTGTTTATAGTTTGCCTTCGATATATTTCCTTGTTGTTTTATTAAATATATAAAAGTAAATTCTTTTGTTCACCACCTGTCTACTCATTATTTGCTTATTGGATACTGTGCAAGTAAGAGGAATTTTGAAACAGTTTTGCAGGAACAAAACAAGGGAATTTCTATTTTGTAATCAAGATGGTCCCCCAGCTACAAAAAGACAGCATGAGAGAAAGAATAAAAGTATCTATCAAGCATGTAAGAACAATGTTATTAACTAGCAACTTAGTGAATATCAGGAGGACTGAGATTAAACAGCAAGGAGAAAAGATGGTACATGGTATTGTAAAGGGAATTCAAAGGGAAGGAATGACAAGATCAGAGGAAGGAGTCATAAATTCTTTTGACAATTTCAAAGCAAGCAGAGCTGAGAGGAGGAGATGTACGCACAAGTTTTCATTTAACTGCACTGTATTAATTTTCACAGCCCTTTCTGGTTATGCCCTACTTATTTTCTATCTGTAAATGCATTACCAGCCCGAAGATCCCAGCTACTGTGGGAATTGCGGCGATCTCGATTACTACAGAAACTTGTTA
The DNA here is from genome assembly GCA_013397175.1 of Platysteira castanea. Lineage (NCBI taxonomy): Eukaryota > Metazoa > Chordata > Aves > Passeriformes > Platysteira > Platysteira castanea. The sequence continues at coordinate 642,277 of VYXC01012077.1, read as the reverse complement.
AAATTACTTTTTTACACACAAGTCTATGATACTGAGACACTTCAGTCCCCAAGCAGAGCAAAAGCCCAAGGTTGGAAATAGTGCGGATCACAGTGGTTGCACGACTCAGGCCATTTACATGCACATCCATCACCATGTTTATAATGAACATCAATTCACTTTACTGTATTGGAGAAACAAAAATATATGAGGTGTGATATTCAAGATATGAAGTCAGTCTGCAAAAGAGATGATAGGTGCTTTTTCTTCACCCTCTTGAAGGAGAAAGGAGGAGTTGAGAAAGATAACTACCATGCTTCCACTCCCTAGTCTGTTTTCCAAAAAATTTGGAGAAAAACCCTAAAAAAGATATTTATATGGCATCCCAGCTTCTGTTCAGATTATTATTCACATTTTAAACAAGAGATGCTGAATGGAGGTTTTCTTGGCAAGTACAAGAAGAGAGAATGTATTCTACATTATTTAAATGTTGTTAAAGAAAGAATACATGATTTATGCTGAAGTACATAAAATGATACAGGTCAGACTCCCTCATGTGGCTGTCCATGACTATACAGAAACTCCTTCTGCACTGATGTCTCAGATATATCTGCACTGTTGTCCAGTTTTCTGGAGAAATAGCCCAGGTGACAGAACTGAGAGAAGAGATCTGTAACTCTGCTTTTTCATTTAAATAAAACCTGTAGATTTTTCTCTAAGTGCAGTAATGAAACAGAACGGCATCCTGATAGCAAAATAGATAAAGAAGAATTAAAAGCAGAAAACCAGAAATGAGTCATGCATTTTTTTCCAAAATTAGTTATAAATACAGCTATACAGAGTGCGTAGAGATATATAGGTGTATGTACATATATGCCTATATTAAATACGTACAATCATCTGGGAAGTTGCTTAGAATAAGATGCAATGAATGGTAGGATTTTAGGGAAGGATTCTAGTATAAAATTCCCAGAGGATATTTGAATAATAGTAATAAACCTACTGGAATAAGCTGCATTACTTTTATGTTTCTTAAACTATGTACAAGAAAAGTGCGTGAGCATTCAGCATTAAAACATCTTATGCAGTGAGTACCAAACAAGAAATTAAATGTAGTTCATCATATTTTGTTTACCTACAGATGGTAGCTATTATTTCTCAGGTGTCATTGGTACTTCAAATCAAGTTTGGCATTGGGTAAACATTTGACTCAGCCTGACACGAACAGCCTGAATCCTATGGACTAGGAGAGCATGGTCGTGCCTGTTAGATGAGACACAGAGTGCTCTGTCTAATTCTCGTCTTTGCTCTGTTGGCAGAAATGTACAAGTTGACAAGCATTCATATACAAGTCATACCACCTGATAAACATAACTGCAGAGCAAGAGGCCTGAACTGTTGTTACCTTAAAGTTCAAAGTCTTTTATATCTGAAGACTTAAAAGGGTTTTTTACAATTAATTTGTACCATGATAAGACTAATATTACTTCCAGCTCCTTTGCATTGAGTAAATAATTTTAAATAATTACTTTTCACAAAAGTAATTTTATTGCCATTCCTGACTTCAATGCTGAATCAATTACACTGTATAGAATCACAGAATCATTTACGTTGGAAAAGACCTCTAAAATCATCAAGTCAGCTGTTAAAAGCCACTGCCAAGTCCACCACGAAGCTATGGCTCTAAGCAACATACTTATACATCTTTTAAAAACCTCCCGGGATAGTGACTCAGCAGCTTCCCTGGGCAACCTGTTCCAATTCTTCTTTTTATGAAGAAGCTTTTCCTAATATCCAGTCTAAATCTTCCCTGGCCAGACTTGAGGCCGTTTCCCCTTACCCTATAACTTGCTACCTGGGAGAAGAAACTGACCTCCATCTGTCTACAACCTCCTTTCAGAGCGGTAAGGTCTCCTCTGAGACTCCCTTCCTCCAGACTGAACAATCCCAGCTCTCTCAGCTGCTCCTTATAAGATTTGTGCTCTGGATCCTTCACCAGCTCTGTTGCCCTTCTCTGGACACACTCCAGCACCTCAATGTCCTTCTTGCAACGAGAAGCCCAGAACTGTATTTCCTATCTGGCAAAGGCAAAAATCAAAGAGAAGTGGTAGAGTTACAGCCTATCTGTTTTGTTTTCTTGTAAATAATAGAATCTGTATGACTGAGTCCAGCCAGAAGAGGAGTGAGAAGTGGAAAATTTAATAAATTGGTTTTTCAGGCTTTATGCTTGACAGTAATTTCATTTGCTTTAATTTTATTTTTTTAGTTAATATGTCCGTAACTAGGAATTAAATATACCTTTCTGTTCATGTAAATAATGTTCTTAGACTTGTTTTTCCACTGGAGGAAAAAAAGACTGTGTATTAAGAAACATGACTTCCTCTGGCTTATTTTAAGAAGCTAGCATGACTAATTTTATCAATTTATAAATTCAGTGTTACTGCTTTTTTCACATTATACAAGTATAACAAATATTTGTACTTCTAAGGCTTTGGTGGTACTGGTCAAACAAATAAGGTACACCATGAACTTTCTAAAATTATATGCTGACTTCTTTATCAGTAACAGAGCATGCAAAGCCTAGGAACCAAAAACAGTATTATAAGGTCAATATACTCTGGCTGGTAAAGAGCATTGAAATTATAATTAGTATACATATATATGTGTGTATATGATTTGTACTGACTTTACAAACATGATATAATGGATTAAATGATAGCAGAATATGATGACAGATGAATGTGTTAAATATGACAAGGCTACCATATGTCTTTAATTCATTCTGTTAACAGCTTGTCATGATGTTACTGAGTAAATGGCAATTGAAAAAAAAATATGGTGCATAATTGCCAAAATATTTCTTTTATTGGGTTTTCCAGTCAGTACTTAGGATTGCAGTCTTAGTATCACTTTATAAAGATGAAGCAATAGTTTTGAACAGAAAGGTATGCTACATTCTAAATGAGCTAAATGAGACTCTTAAATAAAAACAGAGAAATAAGTCTTGACAGTAACTGTACAAGTGAAATGTGCACATGACAAGTTCTTCCTATTTTTCTTTTAATAGCTGTGGCAGCATGGCTTTTCCAGGTACACTAAGTGTATGAGCTTATGTTTCCCAGATGCTTACAAGAATATAAGCCTATTTTCTTTTATGTTTAGTGTGGAAACATACTGATATTCAGTTCGAAAATCAGGTGTAACTCACTGTTCTAATGATGTAAAATAGATGTAATTTGTCAGACTTCATGAATGGTAACTTGAATGGTATGGAAGAGCATGACAATCCATTTTCAGATGCCTCTAATTTCCCTTCAGTCTCCAAACTTCATCTGAGAGATGAGCTGGGCCCTGCTGAAAATTGTTACAGGATGACCTGGAAAGAGATCAGACATCATGCTAAGGATTCCTTACCACCTTTTACAGCTGCTTCACTGCAGAAGCCATAGGAAATTATGACATAAAAGCAGCAAAAGAGATATAAAATATTTCACTGCTATGAACAAACATTACCAGTAGTTAGGCCAGATGATCAAATTGGTCCTTTCCAAGAACACTACAGGATAGTTTCCAGATGTCCTTACTCCCTTGTCTCTTTCCTGCAAAGTGCCTTTTCCCTGGCCATGTCAAAGTTAAGGACAGTTACCGTACGGCCCCTGAGCAGCACTGCTGGGCAGCTGCATAGTGGTGAGAGCCAGACCATGGCTCAGGTGTAGGAACCTGTCAGTTATTTCAAGGTGAATTTTATGTGCAATTAGGAACATTATTAAATCATGTAACAGTTTTCACATAAGCCTTTTCCTCAGGATAGTTGGATACCTCTCTGTCATGGGTTAGCACAGCTTGGAGTTTTAGTTAAGAAAAAAAATTCCACCGGCCACGGAAGTGATGTTTTTTGCAAAGGGCTGTTGTAACTTCCTCCAGACTGATAGAACTNTGCAAGGAGGGAGGAAGATGGGGAAGAGAAGTGTTCTGAAGGTTTATTCTGACCCTTATTACTCCATTTTTCTTTTAGTTCTGTTAACAAACTTCTTTATATTCTTTAAAGTTTGGAGCCTGCTTTGCATTCCTCCTAATTCTTATCTCACAGAAGATAAAAAATGTGAACAAACCACTACATTTAATTGGTGTTTCTGCCTGGTTACAAACTGAACCCGCTACACTCTCCAACAGGTCAACAGAAAACAGAAGGAGACTGCAGTATCCTGTTTAGGATGAGAAGGGTGCATGCTGCGTGCTGCTCACAATAAACATTTTCAGTGGCTTTTTTCAAGGTGTGGTCATCAATTTTTCTACCATTCAGAGGATACCCGTATGAAGAACCAATACAATTTTACATGTTCAAAATGATACTTCAGAACAAACGTAGTATGATTCCGCTTTAATTTTTTCCACCTATCTGGAGGGAGAACTCAGTATGTGAAAAAATGTTACAGCATTTATTTTGATAATTTGATCACCGTAGCTTGTTGCACAGTTCTACAGCTATAGTGTCAGATAGTTCTAAAAAGCTTTGGATAAATTTCCAGTTACAAAAAAAGATGTGTACCAAGCAAGCAGAGAGACTAACAAGCTACAAGCCAGTAGTAAAATCTTTGCAGGTACAAATTAAAACATGTGCTAAAACCAATAAAAATTGAGGCGCGGTATCATACACAACTTCTGTAGTTTCTTGTCTTCCTAATGCCAACACACCTATTAATTTTTGTGTCAGTATATAACATAACATCCTGCCAGAAATAAAAAGGCTATTCATCTTTTTTTTTTTCTCTACAAATCTGGAAGAAAAGAACTTTGCAATCGGTATCTTCAATTTTTTTTTTTTACATTTTACCAGCTTGAAAATTTTGTGATCTCGTGTAAAGAATTATTTGAATACTTCTGTTGGCTGGCTTTGGAAGTTTTTAGAACTGGAATGACTTTCAGAATATATCTGAGAAGGGTCACTCATCTTTCATTTAATGTTTTATCCATCAGGAGGCCTGAAAGTTGAGCTTGCCCTTACTTTCTCTAGTAGCATCAAACCTTTTGGACTTATAAAGGTATAACTTAAAAGACATTCTAAGAAGTTTTAAATAAGCACAGAAGTTGTTTCCCTTTCTTGAAACCATAAAGGTTTACATACAGTCTCCAGTGAAGTTAGTTACTACTGTAATCAATGTTAATCAGTTCATACTGATGAATGAGCAGGGTCAGGTGCAATTCAACCACAGAGACAAAAATGAACAATGATCTGTCACCATTTAAACACAAATATTTAGGATGTGATGAAAATCCCCTATTATGAAATGAAGCATTAGAACTCATTACCCCAGGTTTATGACAAATTCTCTTTTCTACATATTTTGTTACTGGTTTTATAGTACTTAGTTTTTATTTTTTCTTTAAAGAAGGCATATAGTGATAACTATGCTTACTCTTATAAAATTCCTTTTATAAAAGGAATTTTAATATATAAAAGTTTACTAGTTGTAATTGTATCTATTTGTATTAAAATTGACTAAACATTACAGTAAACTTGCAAGCAATCAAATTATATATATCGTGTTATAATTGTGTGATTAAATATACAGGTTAAGGGAAGGAATCAATTTTTGAGAGGAAAATCTTTAGTTTCAACTCACTTGAAAACTTTTACGTAATTTCAAAATGCCACATCAAAATAGACACACTGTGATTAGTTTATGCCCCAAGTTACAGAACAGCAGGGAATATATTATCCTCCTGCTGTAAATTGTGCTTTTGAGGAGAATTGCTTCTTTTGCTTTCTTGATGTTCCTGTTCCACTCTCCCCATGTAGGAACCCTAGAGAGGCTGCTATCTTAGTGCAAGGACTTAGTCTGCACAAATATCCCTCTTTTGGCTCCCTCCGGTTAAATTTCTCAGCGTGTCCCATGCAGGATGCTGAGCACACTGGAGACTGAGGGCCAATCACACCTCCCTCCCATCTTTTCACTTCTAAAGTTGGTTGTCAGCACATGCTTGTCCTATTTCCCCTAAACTCCCCTCTGCTCTCTATGCAGCTACTCCCTTTGTATACATTTCCTGTAACACACAAGACTGCACACCCTTTCATTCTTCTATCTGATAACTGCATCTGACGAAAAAGTGAGGAGAGTTGCACATTACAGGAAATTCATTGAAAGCTCAAGACTATTCAAAATAGTTCCCTCCAAAAAGCACAAGCAACACCCCACTCCCAGCCTCTTGACATTATGAACAAAACCAGTTTTTCAACATAATATCTGCTGCTCTTTCTGTGCTCTGTCCATGTATAATTTATCAACATGAGACCCTCAAGCTATGTACATTCTTCATAGATTCTCCAGCAAGAGGAGAATCTGAGATATAGATTTGATTCCAGTGAGATGTGTTGCCATTCATTTTCCTTTTATGAATTTTGGGAAAGCACTGCGGACTTCACTCTTTTTTTGTTGTTTTTCTATTTCGATCTTAGTAGAAATAAATGAGCTCCAGGTAATGGTCTCACTGGGCATACTGCACAAAATTCTAGGTATAGATCTGTAAAAAATCTCTTGTCTTTTAGGACTTCAGAACAGTTTCATGTTCAAGCAAATCTAGAGAATCTCTTGAGTTTGGGGAGTACAATGTTAAAATAAGCTGCAGCAAAGTTATGTCAAGAGTAGATATGTATCTGAAAATGCCTGAATTTCCTCATATAAAGTATAAAATTCCACTAGATACAGATTAGCCCAAGTTAAAACACTCAACAGTAACAAGGACAAGCATATATGCATAAACTCTACAGAGAGAGGGAGAGAGATAACCCCAATTGAGTCTTCTACAGAAATAGCATCATAACTGCCTCAATTATCATATAAAGACAGAAAGCAGAACTCAAGAAATAGAAGCTGTCACAAAGCATTTCTCTCTGAATAACTGAAAAACTAGGAGGAAAAAGCGAACTGAATATATTGCAATAATTGATTTATGCAAAATGTTGATTAATTTTTTTAAAGACTTCAAGGTAACAACATTCCACAAGAATTCAGAGCTGCCACTCTTTGGAAAAAACCACTAAAGGATAGTAGACTTGAAGAGAACAGCCTTCATCAATTAAAGATAAAATTATTAAATAATTACTTTGTTTGTGGCTACTTTTGGTCAATAATAAACGACTCAATGGATCCTGCTGTGCCTGTGGATTATTACCTCCATCTTATGTAGTTTTCAATACTTTCACCTATAACAACATATTTACTTTGTCATTAGTGAGAGCAGACATTTTGAATGACACATATTTTTCCTCATGTGTTTCTTCATTGCTTTCTCCAGTCTTTCTAGAGATTGGTTTTGTAGTTATCCGTGCCCAGATGCAGATAAAATTTGGCATATTTCATATTTTTTGATGTCACAGTATTTAATCATTGCAACCTAACAAATAGATTATCTATTCAAAAGTCACAGAAAAAGCTCTTCTCCTCTTTTAAATGCATTTAATTTGTTCGAATTTAATTATATTTAGTAGTGTGAATTGGCCTCTGATAAATATATCACATCCTGTTCAAACAGTTATGCAGAAAGTCACATCAATCTCCCATGAAATGCACTCATATTCCTGCTATGCCTACAATATTGGAATTATGGAAATTATATGAAATTATGGAAAACTGATTCGTTTTGGACTCTTCCTAACATCTTTTCTCCCATAACACACATCAATTAAGACATCACTTTTTTCTAAGACCAACACAGCACATTGCATTTGTCCTTCCAATCATTCTTCAGAACATCAGAGTGTGGTTTTATTTAGGAAGGTATTTCCCCAATGTAACAGCACAAAATATTGAGTGTTTATCAGTCGCTAGAGCATATAAGTTGTAGAGCCAGTAAGATTCCTTATTATCACAAACAATGAAGACCAGAGAGAGTGTTTATTCACTAAGATCAACAGAAATATAAATCTGCTACAATGTGGGAATTACAGACACTGGTATTTTCATAAAATTGTAGAATGGTTTGGGTTGGAAGGGATCGAAAAGATCATCTCGTTCCAAATCCCCTGCCATGGACAGCAACAGCTTCTACCAAACCATACTGCTCAAAGCCACATCCAACCTGGCCTTGAACACTTCCAGGGATGGGGCTTCCATCACCTCACCACTCCCACAGTAAAGATTTTCTCCCTAATATCCAACCTAAACCTAGCCTCCTTCATCTAAGTCTACCCCTCCCTTGTCCTATCACTCCATACTCCTGTGAAAAGTCCCTCTCTGGCTCTCTTGCAGCTCCTTTAGATACTGGAAGGCTGCTGTAAAAGTCCCCCTAGAACCTTCTCTTCTCCAAGCTGAACAACTCCCAGTCTCAGCCTGTGGTCCTGCCCTTGGATCATCCTTATGATTTTGGTATAATCAAGTTTCAATCTCTTCTAATATTGTTCAGTTTCTTCACACTAGTGAGTTAAAATACACTGAATGGTGCCAGCCTCTTAAAGCAGTCACTACTTTTGAGCAACCAATTTAACATGTTTTAAGACTTCAGATAACATTTTTGTTTACATTGTGTACCTAGTTAACATGAAACAGGAAAACTTTTTCTGATGAGAAACGATATATTCAAAGAATATAGAGTGAACTACATTAGTCAGCTAAACTGACAGTGAAGAACCATCAGAAGAAACTTTATAAAACTTTAATGCTGGTTTTGGCCTGAAAAACCCATTAAAACCAGAACTGCTCCTAATTAGGAAGATTTGGATATAGACCATAGATGAGGCTGAAGAAAATTGTCCTTTAGTCTGATATAAGAATACTTGTCTAATCTGGACAGTGCAGTTAATTTTTTTCTCAGTTGTAAAAGGAGAACAGTATTTGAATATCACATAGAGTCCTCACCAAGCTTGAAGTACTTGAGTGGGATGCTGTGTGTGTTATAAGCAATCCTGTCTGCATCTCAAGTTACATGTGAGAGATAACATGAGCGTTGTCTAATGATCCTGTTCCTAGGCAGGATGGAGCAAGCATTTACTCTGAGCTAGGCCATCTGGATTCTTAGTTCAGTTGGTAAAATTTTATCATTAATATGTATTTCCCAACTATGAATCTCTTGAGAGACTGTAAAACTACTTTGAAGAAGTAAGGGGAAACACAGAAGGAAATTTAACTTTTAACTAATTAAGCTTTATAATATCCCCATGAGATATTTCTTATTTATTACTGAGGAATTGAAAGTATGCTGCTCATCTTAATGTTAACTGGTACTGTAGATGCTCTGAACCTTGAAAACAAGATCCTGTCTTTTGATGCCTGAAGTTGCTATGCTGATTTTGGCCATAGTGTCTCTCTGAGACATACACTGAGTTACTGGCAGAAATAAAAAAAACCCTACTTACCCACCCAAAAAAACTCTGCACATTCCAGGTTCATCCTTATGTCTGTGTTTTAACATGAAAACTTACCTTTTCTTTATACCTCAGCTTTGCGTCGTAGCAATTCTTTTAATATATCCACTGAAAATACATGCTGAGCTGTAGAAGTGAGTCCCAAGAGCTCTGGAAGGTATGTTAGGAACTGAGTTGTCCTAGCACATCTTAGTGGCTTTAGAGCATAGCTCTGTGTTTTCCTGTCACTGTTGGAAATTGACAGACTCTGTTCCTGGGAGGAAGGTGGAAGCCAAAGCAATGTTTGCCAGCTGGTTCACAGAGATGCTGCAGTGTCAGCACATTACAGAGCCAAAAGGCCAGATGGTGAGAGACCAGACTGCTACTGGACTAGATTCCTGTTCTCACTGCTGCAACCACCCACAGCTGTAGCTGGGGCAAGCCAGCTCATTTCTGTCCATCTTTCCAAGTGCAACTGATCAATCCCCTACTACCACTTCGAAGTAAAAAGGAATGAAGAACTAATAAACTTTATGAACTGAAATCTGTGTTTCTCCTCAGCACTACTGGATCCAGCAACCTCAAGTATTGATCCCACTCAAACAATATTTCAGTTTGTTGTTTATAACACTATTCTTTTTATATTCTCTATTTCCTTTCCAAAGCAGCTGTTTGCAGCCCCACTTCTAATGAGCTTGGTATCCACCTGTTTCTCATTGAAGTTGATAATAAAACTTTGCTCTGGATGAGAGGATAGGGAAAGATGCAATTACAGCCTTTTCCTATGTGAAATTCAGTTTTTTACCGCATACAATGTTCTGTCTACTTGCCATTACAACAGATACAAATTTCATCAACAGCCAGCTCCACCAAGAGGACTCCAAAGAGCAGTGGTAATAAGCAAAAATGGAGACAACTAATAGTATATACATGGAAAAGCTCCAGCTTTCTGTCATAGTGCCTTTCTCCCCTGCTGAGGATGAGCCACAAGAAATGTTTTCATTTTAAAATATCTTAAATTTGTTCTTCTGACACAGTTAAGCCTCTATAACTGCAAAAAGTGTTATTATGATGTTCCTCTTTTTGAGAATTACACAGCAGCCTAGAGGATTACACTGACCCACCGCTACAGGATCAGAAGGCAGCCCCCCTGAACTGGGCTCAGACAACTTCCTTCACTGCTGACCACATCTCATACTGCCTTTTGTAGATTTCTTCAAATCCCTCTTAACAACAAACAGCCTTCTTGGCTTTTACTTCGCTTATTTGGAGCTGTAAGCTCTCTCTCTGATGGGTAGAAACCTTCTGCAGTTTTCAGCCCACACGTAACTATGCTTATTTGCTTTGATGCAGTCTTTGTTCCTTGCCTTATGTAGCTATTTCCCCTCCATGATGTACATCCATTTGCAGTAGTTACAGAAGCAATGATACCTCTCTTATACTTCTGCAAACTCAGTTTTCTATTGCTTTAATTTCACCCTGTAAGACAGGCTGATTATTTTCTGTTTTCTTTTTTCCTAAGAAATTAATAGTACAGGGAAATTATTAATTCTATATTTAATAGAAGCCTCTATTAAATAGATGGTAGTCCCTGATCTTCCGTGGAGATACTTCACATGTGATATGTCTTAGTGTCATATTTAATTTTTCTCAGCCTAGATCAAGTTGTTGATTCACAGATGCATTAGAAAAGTCCAGCTTTTTTCCTTATTGTTGGTATGCCCTCTTAAATACATTGTCATACTTTATCTTATATTTAAGCTGTGAAATTCTATCCCATCACCATTCTTTTACACATAATTTTCTTAAGGTGTACTCTGGTACCCCTGTATAGATAATATAGGAAAATGATTTCAACAGTATAAAGGACCCAAAACCAGAAAAAACCATAAAAAGCCAAAAAAAGGAGGCTTAAAAAAATCCCAAAATTGGAAGTTAAAACTGCGCCCTTTCTTCAAAGAACTGCATTATTAGTACAACCTGCAGCTGGTTCCATACCTGTAGATCTAGCACTTATCCCTTCTTCTTGCATCTAAATTAAGAAATTTCAAAATATCAAATATTGTACTCTTAAAAAATCCTCAGATCACCTTCTTGTTGAAAAACCGAAAACAGTCAGATGGTTCTATTATAATCTTTCTTTGATACTCAGTCAGTGCAACAATTTATGACATTTCCAATTTACTAATTCTGAGACTGACAAAGTAATCAGAAGTCAACTGCTTTATTCTTAATATTTCAGTCTATCCATTATGTTCATTGCACGGGTAGAACTTCAGCATCCATGAGAAACTGGTTAGAAATTTATCTCATGCTTTGGAAAAACAGCATAGAAATTCTTTTCTTTATACTCTTTTTTCTTTATTGGTCACTCATTATCTGCTATAGCTGTCTTACATATTTCTGTTTTCAGGGATTTCTTAACTCCAAAATTACCACAAAAACGTTAAAAGACACTCCAGACCTTTGCTGCTTGTTTTCTGTGCTTAGGATGTGACATTTCTCCATCTAATATTATATATTCTAGTTTTTATCCAGCACACACAGGTGTCCCATTATGTTTAGCATAAATTAAATCAGATTTGCTCAAGAGAAATGCAAGAGATAACATTAAAGGGCTGTTTTATATTCAGAGAAGAATGAAGTCATTTAAATAGTGTTTTTTCCTAGAACTTTAATAAAAACATTTATATTTGCCTGTTTCTGGATGAGGTAGTCTAGTGAAATATAGTTTCCAGTGCCTCTTAAACACAGAAAGCAATTTTAAAAGAATGAAATAATGATCCCTTCAAGTTAAAGAGAGGTAAAGGTCTTAAAACAAAAGGATTTTTACATGCAGATACAAGATCTGTGAGGAGCATAAGGTCAAAATAAGGGTTAGAAGTGTGTTTTTGGAAAAAAGAAGCTATGAACTCTTTTTAGACTGTGGCACACTAAGTCTTCCCAACATCCTTTGCCTACTCGTTGCCAAGCCAGCAGAAATCCAACTTTGAAATGTAATATTTCTATTTAAATATTAATGCCAAAAAAAGGTGCAATTCTTTTCTGAACTTTCACAGTAAATGGCAAAGCTTTAGTTCACAAATCCACTGATCTGAGACAATCGCTTCTGCATGACAATAAGTGTGATCTTGGTTAATCTAGTTGTTGGAAATACAGCATTCCAAAGAATTCCAATATACCATATAAAGAAAACTTATAACAATAGAAAAACCTAGACCACTTACATGCCTTCATGTTCCCGTCAGCTCAGAATAGTACATAAAAAATCCCCAGAACAAGAGGAATCTAACCTGAAAGGCAGTATGGTTACAAATAGAGGCCTGGATTTTAGCATTTTTATGGTTTTTCCAATAAAAATCCCAGCCCTCCACACTTGAAGAGACTAAGAATTTCCTTTTTTTTGTCATTAATGAACAGTTACATAAAGTCATGAATGATTATTGAAATGATGGACATTTAGGACAGGGTTTCTCCTTTCTTAGATCAATATATAGGAATAAAATCCCATTAATAAAAGCAAACAAAAAATCTTTACCACAAAATTTGAGTAAATCTGATTTTGAAATACATGTGCCTTTACATGTAGTTTTCCTAAAGATAATCTCAAAAACAGCTAAAATTAAGTGCTTGATCATGTTTCAGAGGATGAATTTAATTTTTGGCTGTTTTGGCTGATATTATTAATATATAGTATTGACCAACATTCATCAGACATCCATGGTAGTATAGATCTATTTTCTTCCAAGAAAATGCCTGCAAAAACATTACAAAGAAGACTATCAAACCAAAATTGCCATTTTCCCCCCTTCAGCATCTCCAGCAGAACTGTTTCAGTTTGCCGAGCAACAACAGGATCTGCATTTTGTGCAGGGATATAAACAGGATTTTTAAAAATTAAAAAGATGTACCTAGAAGATGAAAAATACTCAACAAGAAACATTGTAATATTTTAAAGACAGAAGGACCAGCAAAAGCTACAAAACCGGGAAAACCAAAAGCAAAAACAGCTAAAAAATGAAACAGAGCCAACCGCAAACATTGTCCCTCCTGAACCGAAAAGGCCAAAAATACACAGAATAAAACAAGACATGAGATGACCTGCTGCAGAATGTAAACGAAAGCCATCATTCTTGGAACAAGAAAAGAACTTTAAAGCAGTTATCTCACACTGATTTTGTGGCTTTCCATACCTCAATGTTTCTTCAAAGTGAAACTGATTTGTGAGCATTTAGCAGAATTTATGAGGCTTGCTTATATTTTAGAAACTTTGCTATCAACTTATATGCATAGGGAATGAAGCGGAAGGGGAAGGAGCAGCAAGGAAATCAGCTGAACCTTTCCAGGCAATTAGTTATGCATCAGATAAGTTGTTTTCTACAGCTGCAACACTGCACTTCTTTTTTGATTTGGGATTCAAATTTGCTCATAAATATTGAAATTATAAGCTTAAGGAAATGGTACTATTTGATGCATGGCCTATTTTTAAGAAGTATTCTAACGGAGAAATCATGGCTCAAGTGCCACCATTTCAGTGTGCTATTCTACGGAAATAGTAGTGAAAACACTTTGCTGACCCTTTCAGTAGAAGGCCTGTGTAGAGATTATGGTGCTACTGTGCACTATTGCCTTCACCTTAGTACTATACAGTTCCTAGAAGTTCATGAGGTTGGATTTTCACTCATAAGTGCTCTCCTCACTGTTGGCCGTTGCAGTGCTAAAGGACCTAGCACCAGTCTGCTCCACAGACCACTTATACACAACCTACAGTACTAGTTTCTATATGGTTTTGAAGTATTTTAGGACTTTTACCATCCTGACTATAAAACTAGCTGTGTAACTCAATCGTGCTCCTACAGTCCGCTTTTCATTTTACTTCTACAGCTGCTTGAACACCCATTATCTGCACAGTGTAATTAATATTCCTCTTTCTGAGAGCAGGCTGTGCCCAGGGTACAGTGACTACAGCTTTAGAAGGAAACCACACTGTTTCAGCAGTTTTGATCCAAAGCACTGCAAAGGAGAGGGAGCTGTACAGAGGTAAGTCACACAGATTCCTTCTAGATCCAGACTGCAAGTGCTGGTGCTTTGAGTCCTTGTGTGTATAACTGCAGTAATAAAAATAATCAAAATGACTCTTCTATACCCTGACAACTTCTGAAAATTAAAATTGTTTTTCATTTTGCTTTGGAACAAATCCTATACAATAATTTCAATAAAATCAAAACAAAATTTGGGGGTTTTTAATTAACACATGCTGGAATGCAGGATTGAGTAGCCTTCTTCATGACAGTGAAAGTTCATGACCTTTAATCTAAAGATCAAATCTCTTCTCCATCTTACACCCTCAGGATTGTTTTCCATTCTATAGAGAAAAGCGCAGGGACTTGGATTTCCATCTGTTTTACAAATCCCATGCCATTTTTTATGCTATCAAGCATTGCATACACTTACTATTCCCTACCAAAACCTGCATTAACCATTAATATCCATAATAACTATTAATACCAGTAATAATCATTAAAGTGAAAATTCAGACAGAAACATTGTAACCTGTTTGGCTGGGTTTTTTAATAACATGCAAGCATTCCACATACTGTTGCTGGGCCCCTTTGCCAATTAGATTCACAGTTTTATGGCATTTGTATGTAATTCCCTATTATTTGATGAGAACAATTTAGATATTTTTAAGGTACCAAGTTATCTCATAGCTGATGTTTGTGTCATCATTACCTGTTATAAGGCCCCTCACTTCCACTTTGATAAGCTTCTAGCATTCAGTGCTGTGACCTCCCCCACACACTAAATTGGAGTATGGGTCAGGCTACAGTACAGGGGTACCTCTACTTTTCCATCACCTGCATTTAAAAATCCTTGATTTCTTATTTCTCCTATTTCAGATCACTTCTGTCTCTTGATCCTGAGAACACAGGACTCTGGTAAGGTTTCTCTGTAGATCTTTCTAGCACTGCTTCTGCTAGCTGTTTCTATAGTGGGTTGCTTTGTTTGAGCACACTGAATTTTTTGCCCACAGCATGCAAGATTAAGTATTGATGTTTCCTTCTAAGAGATGAAGTTTCTCAGCTATCAAAGTTTTAAAATTCTCACTACTCTTGAGCATCCAGTTCTGAGGCATATTCATTCTTCTCATTGATCTTTGCATATCTTTTTCTCTGTGCTGTCACCTGCCTCCCTGAATCCCGCTTAGAGAGGTGTGCCAAAAATTGTAACATAGGTGAATAGGAGAATCTGTTTAACTATGCCACTATTTCCCCAACGTATCTTTGCTCCACAATATCTTACTTTCCTCACTATGTTAAAAGTTTGACTGTTTCGACTGTCTCTTTTGATCACATTTGGTCTTTAACTAGTCTTTTATTTTACCACTCTTGGTAGCTGGTATCAGCATTGCATGGCAGCAGATGTGAGGGGCTTGTTAAAATACATCCTTTACAATATATATATATCCTCATTTCTGAAAAAAATAATATATTACAACTTGTAGTAAATATGACTGTTACAAAAATTGTAACTCATGTAAAAGTAACTCAGTACATGCTTTTCTGCCCTAAGAGTATTGAACATTAATATCCCCTAATCAACTTACATTAATTACTTAACAAACTGTCTCTGTGGTGGAAACAGTACCTCAGCTGTCATATATGATCATAAAAGTCAGTTGCATTAAGGCATATCATCACATGTTGGCTTATCCCCTGCAGTACTTTGTTGGAATTTTACTGGGAGTCTAATAATTAATTACTGGGAAACTTTAGACTACTGAAAGTATAAATGTAACATGAAGGGACAGGTAACCAACCAAACCCTGCTCACTGTGTTGAAATCACTTCGAGCAGCAGGCTGTTTTCCTCAATCTATCATCTAAATCTAAAATAGGCCTAGCCCAGGCTGGCTCACTACTCATAAAGCTCAAACCTGCTAGTCTTAGAAGGAGTCTTAGGAGGTTGTGTCCCATCACAATCCAACAAGGAATGAATACAGCTTACACTGGTACCAGCTATGTTACAAGCATTAATTCTTCAGCAGTTAATTTCAGTTTCACCTGTGCTGTTTTTTTCTCTAATAACTTCTGATACATTTCTAAAAGCCACATTAGATAAGCACAGAGGGGAGAATTTGCAAAGACAAGCAAGAAAAAAGGTCATGTCTAAGAATGATCTTCACACTGCAGGGTGGTACTTTTAGATTTTGGAAGTCTGAACATTTTAGAAATCAACTTTTAGTCAGTCAGGCATTCATAAAAGTTAAAAACTAAAATAAACCATCTGGACATTGGAATTAGACACGGGGATACAAAAAATTAAATGAAGACAATTTTTTAGTCAAATATAGCTGTATTACTGAATTTCTTAGCTCAGGATAAATTCTTAGTTACTGACTGCAGTAAATGCATTCCTGTTGCTAAAAGATCTCCCAGAGATTTAAAGGATACGAAGGTACTTTAATCCAAAATAGTTTATATTTGCTATGGGCAAAAATGGAGGAGAATTCTGAAGAAAGCTGGGTTCAGAATGACCTAGAAGCACCATTAAGATTGAGATTTTGAAATCAGAAGATGAGAACACAGACTGAGACAGAATTGCTGCACAGGCAATATACTTGTAATTAACAGAAAGGAAGTAGGAAGAAGGACCAAAAATGTGCCCAGTATAACAAATAGGCTTCATTCAGGAACACAAGAAAGAGTACATATTTAAAAACATGGGTTTAGAATTTCTTAGGCTGAGGGCATAAACACAAGACCAGATCAAATCAGTCTTACCACCTAGAAAACATCATCTGGTTTCAGTAAGACTTCGTGTTATGTCTTACCTGAAGATTTACAGCTTTTTACATGTGCTAAACGTTGACTTCCCATTGTGAGTAATGAAGATTAAATATGTTCTGATTGTAATTTTAGTCTAGCAACTGATGTGCTCTTTTCATCAAGGAACAGTTCTGAAACTAAAAGAGTACATTAAAAAAGTGTTCTTCTCTAAAGTATTTTTGTGTGGTACAGCTTATACCTTTGAAAAGAAAGACCATAGAGCTGGACCAGCAGACCACATGAAACACTCCACACAAATGAGCAAGTGGATATGCATCTGTCTGAAAGACAGGAAGAAAAGCTCCAAAACTAAACAGAACTTTTCTCCTTACAAATTATTCAGACTGGAACCACGCAAGCTAGTTTATTCACAGATTGAAGACCAGATAGGTTGCAGAAAATTTTTATTTTGTTTTAACAGTCTCTTTTCCTATATCCTCAAAAAAACCCTTTAATCTAAATTTAATGCAGCTACTGCAATAAAGAAATTTTTTAGGCAGTTTCACACAGACTTAAGAGGAAGGAGGGAGCCATGGTAGTGGTTACAGGAAAACAAAGATGGATATTTTACCATGCATTCATCCTCAGGCAAAAGGGTAAAGTAATAAAATGTCTTCTGCTCTAGTCATCTGGTGCCTGACAATACCTAATGCTCAAGGAAGAGAAGCATGTTCTAAGGTTTAAAAAAACATTAAATAGCTAGGCAATTGTTTTTACATGTAGGCTGGAAAGCATTAGGACTTTACAAAAGGCTGTTATCTATGTATATATATACATTTTTTTTTTTTTGATATCTGAGTAGTTTAATGTGAACCTGAGTGCTTTCATGCTTGCACATCTGCATCACAAACTTGTGAAAATGGCTCATAATAATACCAAAGAGATTTACCATTACTGAAGGTCCTCCCTGCTTTAGAAGAATGTCTACTATTTTCTGTCTTGCTTCAGGCCATTAAATAATAAACCAAAAATTACCAGAAAATTCACTGAAACTGTTGCTTCATTATTAAAGCAAGATATGGTTAAAGCAAACAAACAAATACATAACAACGACAACAACAAAAAAAAAAGGGAACAAAAAAGGTGCAATTTTAGGAAATTACTTACATAAAAAAAAATAAAGCTCATTTCTTTCCAACGCAAATTTTGTGCTTGCCTCTCAATTCATGTGCTACACAGGCAAAATAACTTAAAACATAATGGGCAATACTAAAATGAGGCTTGAAGCCTGGGGAAAAGAAACACCAGGCTGGAACACGTTTTCTAAATAAACCAGGGATTCCAATAACAGCGAAGTAGATAGTGGGCAGCCTGCAAACGGACATCCACGTTTGCTAGGTTTTAGAAGAGTACCATCTTGTGGAGTTCCTTTCCAGTTTGTCCCTTTAGCTGTCCTTTAATTCACTGTGTCACAAATTCCCACTGTGTATTTCACAAAGAGATGATGTGCAGACTCAGCTACCCCCTGATAAGTAAGCAAGGTCATCTGAGACACCTGGAAACGTGCAGGTCTCCACTACTCATCTGCCTGACTACCATGCAGATTTCTTGGTTCTCCTGAGCATCCTAAATGACACCAAAGGTCTCTGTTTAGGCCTCTGAACTGTGCCAAGGGTGTCCAATCCCCAGTTCCTCAGTGAGGCAAGACGTTGCCAGAGCAAATCAGACAGCCAGGCTGCTGAAGAGCAGGCTGGACTGTACTGACAACAGGTGATGAAAGACAAGATGTTTTGAGATGACTGTTCCCAATGTTACAGCCAATCTCAGGAGCACTTCTGAAATGGCTGTTTGGCCATTCCAAGCACAACACAAATGTGTCCATATTTCTAAATTCATTATACCCACTTCAAACATTTTTAAGCGCAGAAAATATACTACTAGCTCAGTCAACATACAATCTAAGAGGTGAGCATATGAGCACTTCAATACAAAGAGAAGCCTGCTGTAGATAATCTCAAGTGCAGCTTTGCAAATTAGGTAAACCATTGAAGTCTAAACCGTAAATTTTACACTGACTCTGTTTAAATGGAAGCCAGATAAAGATAAGAAAGTTGGCTGGCCAAAAGTAACACGGGAACATTTTGTTATAAAGGTTGCAAATGAAAAACAGAGACATGAAATATAAGATTTTTCCATCGTGTTGCATGATGGCCCAGCTCCCTGCTCTCTTGAATTCTGCATGAGTCTTACTGTTCACTTGGTGTAAACAGCGTGCTCAGAGCTATTAATATTTTAGGGATCACAGATTTGTTTCAAACTAAATGTAATCTGAATTAAAATACTAATAATTTGTAATTATATTACTGCATTAGAATTGTTCAGTAACAAAATAAATAATTTTTTGACCTCATTAAGTTCTTAGCTTAAAACACAAAGAATTTTGTACTTTCAGTGTAATAATCTGAGCATCATCGACGGTAACTACAGTAAATGCTTCACAGTAGAATTATAGGGGCTAGACACCTACTGATATTATACTCCGCCACTTTCTTCATGCCCGTGTGTATTTATAAACCTACCATAAGGAAGAAAAAGTTAATTTACTAGAATATTTCCAATATACTTACAAAGATAGCATGGGTTTCCTACTCATGCTTAACCTGATTAAAATGCTTCTGAAAATACGGTAGCTAAGGAATGCTACCCTTGCATAATAATTGCCCAGAAATAGTTTATTAGACAAATTACCATATTCATCTGAGCTGTTTGCCGAAGAATACCCACCCATGTAAGAAATTGTTCTAACGTGTTCTGTAGTTTATGAATGAGCTCTCTCTATATAGCACAGCACTTTACAATTAAAGCCATTACTGTAAAATGCAGGAAATTGCATTCATGGTTAATTGCATAATTCATTAACTCAGGCAAAGTGTGAGCTCGGTAAATATGTAAAACTTTTCAATCAAGTCAAGTAGAATGAAAGAGGAAAACACATTATTGCTGAAGCTTTATATAGCAAATAAATGTTGAGTTGAGGAATGCATTTTTTTTTTTTTTACATACTCATTTAATATTAAAAAGGAAAAAGTCATGAGCACAAAAAAACAAGTGGGAACTACCTTAATATTTTGGGGGGGTTTTTGTGTGGTTGAGACAGAAAGATTCAAAAATTTAAACTAGGTATTCAGTCTAATATTGATTTTC
This sequence comes from Platysteira castanea, assembly GCA_013397175.1. NCBI lineage: Eukaryota > Metazoa > Chordata > Aves > Passeriformes > Platysteira > Platysteira castanea. The sequence continues at coordinate 621,986 of VYXC01012077.1, read as the reverse complement.
TTGACTTATAAAGCACCTAACTGAAAATGATGATAGCACTGTGCACTTATTTACATTTTTATTACTTTTGATAGGACCAAAAGGCGAAAGAGGAAGAGATGCTATCTTTGAGGTATAAATATCTTTGAAAGTTTAGAATTCAAGATTAAATGGAATAGACAAGTCTGAGATTCTAAATTGTTCTCCTGGTTTCTGTTCCATTTAAAGACAGCTTACACACAAACAGATGAAAATATTTATTCAAAAGAAAGTTAATGTACTGTTAAAATTAATTTTTATCTTTTGACTCATGACCTATTTTAACAATCTCTTCATGATCCTTCCCATCTTGATCATTCCAGCATTATGGTTCTTGTGACTATTAATGTAGAGCTTACTGGTACTATTTGGCCATGCTTACAATTTTTATTATAAATGCAGTTCTCTCTTTTTCTCCTTCTCGAGGGAAACTGAATAACACTGCTATCATTTAGAGAAAGGTTTTGAATCCAAGCAAAAGGAACAATTTCAGAGTACCTTTACTCACATTTTGTTCCCATTTTTGCCATCTTTTCTCATTCACTTTTGGGTTTACCAGGAATGGGGTAGTAGCCAATCTTGCTCTTTTGATATATCTTTATCTAGTCATTCAAAATACAGATAGACATCAAGGTCTTAAGAGTAGTGTACTAACCTCTTTGAAACAGATTCTTGCTGCAGATGAAGGTGGAAACACCCTAACAGTAACCTAGGAACCAAAAAACCTGCTCCTCAGGTTTTGTATCTATATCAATGCTTTATTCCTAGAAAAGTTGCTGAAGCCTATTGCCTTAAATATCAAACTACAGACTGAAGTAATTAAACATGAAATCCAGAGCTTACTTTGAGAATGGATCCCATAATCTCTGCAGAGAGTAATGATCTAGGAAAGAAAGGACACTAAAGCTAAATGTAGCATTTCTAGTAAACTGTAACTCTCTCTTAGATCTGTTGAGCAACTTTGGTATGTGGAACATTGCTTTGAAAACATTATCACTAATGAGCACAGCTGTGTTTTGCAGCAGATTGTTCTCTGTCAGTTCATTATATATAAAAGCATCCTACATGGAGTCACTGGTAGAGTACAGATTTTACAGCTTAAAAGAATTTTCTTTCTCTTGATCCAGCAAGACTAAGGAATTCGCACAGAAGAACATTGACAACTACAAATTAATATGCCACAGTTAATAGTCACTTGCAGTACTTTTACATATTATCTGTACATGTGTATTTATTTGCACTGTGCTTGACATTTAAAAAGCAATTCAAGCTCTGCGGAAGAACATAAGAGGTTGCAGTAAACCACTGTTGAGCCACACAATAAAAGTGAATTACAGTCGTGTATCTGTGACATGGCACAGATAAGGGCTGCCAAATAAGGGATACAGTAGTGTTTTTTACTGCTAGTAGTTGCAAGAATGTTTTCTATTGATGGTGCAATATTCTGCAGCCCGTGTGAAATCTTAAGTATCAACAAATTAGTTGAAGACTTTCTTATCTAACAATATCCTAGTCTAACAATATAAAATTCTGATTTATATCAGTATAGCACAACAACCAGCAGAAAACTGATTTTACAAGATGTCTTAATCAACTTTCAGCTTTTCAATTGCTTTGTAACCTTTAGCACATCTGTCTCAGCAGCTGAAATTTGAGCACCTGATAAATATAGTAGCAGAATATCTGGCACGATAAAAAATAAATGCAAAATACTAGAAGAACAACTTTCGCTATACAAAGAGTGCATGCACTAGATATAGTTCACCAGAGACAAACTGTCTACACATCTTAGGCACAGGAACGCTGAGGGAGCTTGGTGTATCCACCAAGGGAGACATGAAACAAAGGAATGGTCCAGACAGTAATTGAAACCTGAACTTTGCATGACTAACTTGAAAATACACATAATTTTTCATGACCCTATATATGTTAAAGACTAAAGTCACTCAAACTCCACTAAACATGAAATTATACCACTTTTAACTTTACCTTTTCCCCTCCCCCAAACTGAGGAGGGAGGTCAGGGAAGAGTCTGTTGTAACTTCTGGGATCAGTTGCTGGGCTGAGCCTGCCTTCTGCTCCATGGGGGTGTCTAGTGGATGAGAACCATATTCTATGTTAAATGATTATCTCAAGTTAGGTTTCATTGGTGATTAGAGCTTGTCTCTACATGGCTTCCAATTCTTCTTTGCGGTCAGTTAATGTGAACAGCAGTCTCTGAACCTTACCCTGTCACAGTCTTTAATTACCACTGTATTTGTAAATGATGTGTGTTATTCTGCAGATTGTTTAGAGTGAGTCCTTCAAGGGCACTAGCAGTGGCCATCAGTGAATAACATACTTGGAAAAACTGATAATGCACCAACTAAGAGTGGGGATGTTGGTGGCATGTGCCCCTGGACAAGACAGCTGAACCACCTCCAATACAGGGGGCTGTTCTGTGGGGACAGGCCACTGACAGGCTGGTCGGGTGCAAGGGTCTCACCTTCCCCAGGGGTGCTGAAAGATTGCCCAAATACAAAGAGCTCAAGGAACCCCTTTCATGTGACGAGAATCAACAAGAGAACGGGGGAGAGATGCACATCTACTACACCGGGTAACATGTAAGTAGAGCAAAACGTAATCGTGTGTTGCTACCTTTCATTGAGTGAGCAAGAGATACGTGTTCTTTTTACAAAAAACGTATTCATGTTGCTCTTCTATTTCTCCAGAAAACACTACTTTTCTGTGCCTAGCAAGCGGCAGAATCTGGTTACTGCTGACCTTACAATTAGGAATCCTCTTTATTTAAAGGACTTTTTTAGAATAGGCTCCAACCATTTATTTCTCTAGATAAGCATTCCGAATTAGAGCCCAAAAATTCCCACTTGTAGGATCTATCCTTTTATTAAAGAAAAAAATTACTACATTGTTTCTTTCTTTTTTAATGGAAATAAAATAAAATGAAAGCTCTCTCTCAAAAAAATTTCTGTCATGCAGGGTGGTTTTTTTAAAAGGTAAAATGTATTTTTCAACAATCAAACTAGTTCTGTAAAAAAAAAAAAAGACTAATGCTTTTCAGCATCCATTAATAAAATGACACACATCTAAGAAATTTGGAAAACTTTATATACGAGGAAAACATTTAGTAGTCTAAATAAAGGTCCATATAAAATGAATTATCTCAAATACCTACTGAGTGGTCCAACATGTTGCAGAAACTGGGTTTTTCCTTCCTTTCATTCAGTCTGAATCCAAGGTTCTGTCACAGAATATCCTTGTTCTGCTTGGAATTTGCTTACCTGAGCTTCCAGTGCTAAGATTTGAAGTGATTTTTCTAGTTGATCTCTGAGCACTGAAGGGCATGTTATGTTCTTTTCCTGCTGCAGTCAGAGCAGCTACTTTTCATATGAAACTGTATTCAACTTGGCTAAAACAAAAGTTTGCTGTTTTCTCATGTATCCTTATTATTTATTAAATGACCACCTGTCCAGTACCACAGAAGATGTAAATGAAAATTGTCCTAAGGTAAAGATTTTTCCGTCTCAATAGAGAATTATTTTCTAAATAATGCAACAGCCTGGCAGGGACTCCCAACGGTTCAATGAGCCTTAGGTATTCTACAGAAAATGTGAATTGTAGGCAATCTGATCAGAAGTTTAGAGCTGACACTGGTCTTTCTGCCCAAATATGTTCTTGCAGAGAGAAAGGATTAACAGCCTTGGGCTTCACTCATAACAATACAGACTACATTCAGGCACAGCAGAAACAAGGTATTGGAAATTCCATTTAAGGCATATGGAAAAGGTGAGATGTTGAGATGCAAGAGAGGAAAGAGTAGTGGCTAAGATGAAGACAGCTGACAAAATCAGAGGAAAACTGGCAGAGACATAGCCAGTAAAGTGAAGAATAATTTTTTAAATATGTCTTTAGAGAGAAAGAGCTTACAGTACACTAAATGGAGGACTAAATGAAATCAAAAGCTTGATGTGACTTCAGATCAAAGTATGCACGATAATCGTTGTATTAAATATGTAGTCTAAAATGCAGTCTATGGGTTTATATTGGTTTTAATATTCCATAGCGTTATCAAGCTTAATAATTCTCTAAAAACATTCTTTATTTTAGCATTCTCTCTAATTCATATGGCATAGCACCACATGTATCCTTACGCTCCCTTGCATAAAACCAGCAATGTAAATAAGCTGAATACAATCTACAGATGGATGAACATCTGAAACTAATGTACGTGAAAGAGAGCAACAGTTTGGAAAACAGAACGGTGTCATTCACTGGGTCATCAAATGGGAACCTTTCAAATGAAGTGCAAACAAATTGCTATTTCAAATGCATTTTATCCAAATGAAGCAAAGACTAAAGTTCACTGTGCTAATTGCTCAAATACTGAAAACAGTTATGAAGTCAAAGTTCATCACATAAATGACAAGGCCTGCAATTTTTCTTTAACAAAACATAATGAGCTAACATCTGGATATTCCTCCACAAATAGAAACCTCATCCTACATACTAAATCTGGTTTTTTATGTCTTATGAATCTATAATTAATTGCTCCAAAAAATAATCTTTCAGTGGAATTTTGTATTACACTCTACTTGGCCTCTTTATATTGAATGATTAGCACACAGATTTTAAAAACTGTATTTATAACCACATTTAAAATATTTTTAATAATTTATTTTAGTAAAAATTTATTATCCTCTAATTCTTACCCATTTTTTAAGCTGGAAGTTAAATCATAACAATTTTTTTTTTGTACATTACCAATTAGACAACTCAGGATTCATTAAAATTTAACCTTCTCATTGTTAAAAGAGGGTAAAACAAAAAATGTAGGCAATAACCACATGCAGAAATAAACATAAACAACAGTCTACATTTTTAAATGAAGCGATTACATGCAAAAACATACATAAGATATAACTGAGACATCCTACCTACATACACTTACAAAACATGTTAAAATGTTTAAAAATTCTGGACCAAATATCTGATAGAGTTATTATGTGACCCACCATGACATTCTGGTAGGTGATTCTTTATATTTCAGTGTCACTTGTATGTGCTTATCAACAAATGCAATGTTATGATTTATGAAAGAAAGGAAAATTCTTATACTGAAAAACAGTGCAAACTGAATATAAATTCTGTGTAGAATCCTTGTACAGGTGATTTATGAAATCACTTTTCCATTTTCCACCATTTATATTTCCACATAGCACTAAGAATATACCCAGGCTGCCTCCGACTGAAAGCAACATACCAGTGTAGATCTGGCTGGGGATGTAGTTTTAACACCATGAAGCAAGATTCTGGGAAAGACATGCCAGTGAGAGTTTAGCAAAAGCAAAGCATTTTGACACAGCAAGATCACAAAAGTAGAATACCTTCCTCCCAGGGCAAATATCCACACTGGAAGTTGTTGTTCTAAGTTATGATTATGGGAACAAAGAAAATCAGAATTCAAGCTCGATGAGATATTGGCACTATTTCTGGGGAAACAGGACAATACATAACTGTTTATTTCCACCTGATATTTAATTTCAGGCAATTTCTCTAATATGAATTGATCATGACCTTTTTTCCTTTACAAGGTGAAAAGTAGGACCCTTGCCATCTTTGCATTTTATTCTACCATCTCCAATTCTGTGTCTCCCAAATACATATTGTATACTCCTAACCATTAAATAAATTGGCTTATTACTGCACCAGTGGACATCAGAATGCTTAGACTCGTGTAAATGACACTGTAACTGTTCCATAGCAACTATTCCGTAGTAACCAGTGTACTTCAGATGGAAAACAGCAGGGAAAAACTGGACAAGAAGAAACTGAAAAACAGTTAATCAACTTCCTACTGTTATGGTGTATTTCTACAAAGTGTTCCTTGTGCCCCTGGTTTAGCATAAAGCTGCTTCCCTCATCTGTTTAGTTACCTTGTCAGAACACTTATTCTGGAGTGGAAAGGTGCTGTAATACGGTCCTGTCTGCTTCCTACAGCAGTGGCATGACCAAAGTTTGTTAATTACTGTCTTCCTGGCTCCATTTCCATATCTGTATTTTGTGATAAGAAGGAATTCACTACTCTTTCGAAAATGGTTTCATGGAAGACAGCTAAAGTAGTTTGCCTGGGTGTTGTATCCCTCCAAGAGCTGGAAGGGGAAAGGGAAGGCAAATGAAGGGGAAAGAGAAATGAACACTGGAACACGCCCATCTTTTGTAGCAAAGAGAATCTGCAGTAGGTGTCCCACAGAGTAGCCTGCTGATAGTACATTTTAGTTTAAGGACATATTGCATTGCCATTAGCTTGCCAATCCTGAGCAGAAATCAGGTTGGGGCAACTCAGGGCAGAAGAGAAAAATGTCAGTTCAAGCATCTGGACAACTAGAACACCAGGCTTCTGGTTTCCTCTCTGGGGTCCAAAAACCAAAGCTCCTAAAATACCTATTTGATGTAGTACTACATTCTCAAGAGCATCTACAGTTAAATATTTCCAGGGATGTAAATACATAGATGGTAGAAGGCAGGTAGGAATCTACTGACAGAAACAGCTGAAAGGTGGAAACAAACCCGCAGAGATCCAGTTAATAACCGAGTCGCCTTCAGATACTTGCCTTCAAAGTTGATCTTAGTTGGACCTCATCTTAATGTGTTGCATTGAGATAAGCCTCTTTTTAACATCAGATCTACATCCCTGTTAGAAGCTTTGCTACAATACTTTCCAAATGATACAGTAGTGGAGTTGCAAAAGCTAAGAACAGACCGGACCCTTTCATCTGTTCATCTGTTTTACAGGCTTGTGACGAGCACAAGATAATTTCAAGTCAATCAAGCCAATTTAGAGAGGAATGTAAAAAAAGTCCCAGAGAAAGAAATGCGAAAAGGACATCGGTTTAAATCACAGAGAGTTTCTTTGACAAAAACTTTTAGAATCTTATATTTGAAAGGGATTCATCCATGCCTAATTTTTACTCTGCAGAACTTTGGTTAAATTTATACATGTAAAAGGAGGTCTAAAAGGGGAGCTAGCAATACAGATGTTATGGAGGAACTGTACAGAGCATTCTCTTAACTAATTTACATAAGTCATGTCAACTTGCTTCAGCTAAAGTAAAAACTGTAAATGTTTCCAGTACTACTATCAGAATAATAACAATTAGATTATTCCACACTCCAAGAACCTAGGACAAAACAGCACACCAGATTTACATATTCTTTATTGCCTTTTAGTGATATCCATTTAAAAGGAAAAGGAACCTCTCAGTTGAAAGTGAATGTAAATTACAATGCAAATTTAAGGGGAAGGATAAAAATTAGAAATGGTTAGAACTGTTACACAATGTTGTTTACCCTTCTGAATCTTCCTGCTAGGCTTCCATGAAGATGTGATTGACACAAATAAATGACAGTGACACTCTGTTTACCATCTATTTATGGTTTTTCTTATCTACAAAATGAAGTTAGTTGGAAAATTTAATTCTAGAAATCACACAAAAATCACAAGAGTGTGTGCATACAAATAATAAATACTAGTGTTTAAGGATATATATTCTTAGTCTGCTTGTCCATGTGGTGGACTTACCCAGGTATTTCAGGGTGCCTAGGCAGTATCCTGCAGAGATTCTGGTCCGACCATACGTCATTGAACCTCCTTACCAAATAGGTAATTTTCATTAAATATCTTCAATAAAGAATGATTTTAAAGGGATGGCTAATTTAAGAATTATCTGGTTTCCTCTATTTGATAAAATACATATGCGTTGGTATCTCTATGATTCCATATATGCGATTCAGAGACTGCTAATGTCTCATACGCAGCATGACACAATGACTGTGATTTCTTCATAGATATTTCTTTTAATGGCAACTCTTTCAAGATTGATCACAAATAGCTTAACAAATCACATCTCTCCAGTTTTTACAGCACATTAACCAGATTTTGAAGTAGCTACCTAAAGTCCAGAATGCCAAATGATTGCTAGAGGGCTTCACTGAAGTAAAATTGTGTTAAATGTAAGCATCAGAGCTTACACTGTAAGCTCTGTACGTTGCAAGCTTGTAAAAAGTGAGCAAAGAATGAGCACTGGTACTATTCATCAAATGTGTCTACTTTCAAGCAATAGTGAGCACAGATAAACTAAGGTATTTTTATTTTATCTGTCTAGAAACATGAGATAATCAAGTACTGTGCATTAAAGATGATATCCTAAACCAGAAGAAAGAAACTTTTAGGAAGTGGGCATCAAGCAAACTATAAGATAGTCAAAAGATACTTCTCTTTTCCAAATCCTGTGAGTTTCATAAAAATGTTCTGTAGGATTCTGAGACATGCATATTTCTCTGGCCATAAGACTATCATGACCTGCATCAGTATCACTAAAATCAAGATTCGGCCTATTTCACAGGTATTTCTGAACAGCCTATTCACTTTTTAATCTAAATATCAGCGTACCAGAGTACCAGTATTAAGAGGCACAATACTAAATCTCAGGTAGGTTTCCCATCAAAGTTCAACTGCTTTATTAGTGGATTTACTTGTTAATATTTTCTATTTAGAGAACCATCCATCAGATAAAGTTGGCTTTCTGAAACATACAGAATATAACTTGCCATACAGAATGAGAGAACATGTGAACTATTTTCTCCAGTTCTTTCTCAGTGTGTAATTAAACTGGTCCTTAATATGATGATTTAATATCTTCAGTATCAATAATGGAAACCTACTTCATGGAATAAAATTGGAAATTAAGGGCTAACTGTTCACAGTGAGATGTTACTGCTACTTTCTGTGGTTCAACTGTCCAATAACTCACACAAATTCTTCAAGAAAAGAGTCAGATTACATTAAATATTAGCCTCACCTTTATTCTGTTGCACAACCTTTCCAGTACTTGCATTTGATCACATAGGTTATGATGGCTACTGAAAAACTAGAGAGAAACGTATTTTGTCATCTTGTGCTCTAAAAGATTTTATGAGTCAGAGAGAGACCTCATGCTTCAACAAAATAAACGTTTCATTGAATAAATATCAAACATAAAAATGCAATCCAGAAAGTCTGCTCCACATAAAGTACATAGCACACACAAGTTTATGTATAAACTTCTGTGCTCTCTGGTTTAAATTAAAATTTCTAAAATATAAGGTACTAGGTTATGGAAAGAACCCATTCAGAATGTTGACTGCAACTTAGTTCCAGCTGCTAAAACTTGATGAAAATATTGTAATTATTTTATAAGGGCCATGTGACTACAAAGTGAAGTCATTAGAAGAGGGTTTCTTAAAGACAGCTCCAATCTTTTGTGATATTTCTTTTAGGTTCAACTTCTAAATGTATATGTACTGTATAATTTACCTACCATTACTAGTAACTTAAGCTTCCATAATTTTGTTTCTTCTCTGCATTACATATCAGTGCAGGCATCCTAATTTATTTGACCTTTCCTGTAATGGCATAAATATGCATTTAGCAAATTACTCCTTTCCTGGTCCCCCACCACTCCTTTCCTTCTTCCTCCTCCCTCGTGATAATCTGCATAATGGCCAGCATAAAATAATAAGTCTGATACATTATTGGAGTGCCTGTCCCAGTCTTGACAGGATTAATCTGAAAACCTACTGTTATTTCCAGGAACACAGTAGGGGCATGATCCAGTTTGCAAGGAATCCATGGTAGTCTTTTTACTCTAACTTAAAAGCTGTAATATAAACTGAAAGAAGTCAGCTTCCAGAAGATTTCCCAAGTCATAAGAAATTCAGAAGCAAATGAAAATAATTTTGTAACTGTTTTCTAACACCACAGTTTTTGTGTTTAATAGATTTTGGTCACTGGGCTCTTGCCTTTTGTCTGAGTTTTCTAAAATTTGAAGTATGAAGTTTCTGGACTGCTTGGTATTTTTTCTAGTTAGAGAAAAAAATATATACACTTTGTTGAAAAATGCATGCCCAGGTTCAGTATAATGTTGAACAGTGAGTACAATTCCAGCCTTATTTTCAGCTAGCATAATTTAAGTGTAATTGAAAATTAAGATGTACTAGTATTTTAAAAAGTTATAACTAAATTTAGTTACTGTGTAATCAACTTCTGAAAAAATGTTCACCTCAGTTGTTACTTGAAGAATTTGGTTTAGCAGTACATGGAACTCAGAACTTGCTACTCTCATCACAATTACTACCTCCATAGAGTACATTGCTGAGCTATTCATCTGAAAGAGGGCATGTAAATATGTTTATTTTTTCCCCGACTGTATTTCAACTATAATTGTATGATCCAATAGCTCTTACAGCTTGTCTGGTTTAAAGTAAGGTCTGGTACAAATAATGAAATAAAGGATCATCACTTATTTTCTAAGGTAGGAACTGCACTTTCACTATTAATGTACCTAACTACACAAATTTCAGAATTCAATGTCATCTTGATATTTCGGTCAGAATAATGATGACTATTTTTAAAAACTGAATAATTAGTAGTTTTTTAACGTCCCCATGTGCAAAATGAGTAATAGAAAAATGTGTGAGGTAATGTTTCAAATAATAGAAATAAGAAAAAAATTATTGATGTAGATACAAAACTGCAGATTTATGTCTGATCACGAAGAAAATACTGAAGCATACTGCTAGTTAATGGCGGTTAGCATGCAATTTGGCAGTGGCATTAGATGAAAATTTATGTTAAATATTAGTTAATCTGTACCTGAACTATCATGATAAAATGTGTTTATAGTGAGATATTATGGACTTTCCCTCATTTATTTTATTATGCCAACTTATTTCATGACAGTAGCTCTGGATTGTCATTACCCCAAAATCTACCTGGACAAAGTGGTAGAGTGCAGCTTGCTAAACATCTGAGACCTGGTTCTACATATTCACTAATAGCACTGGAGGAAGTCTTAGGACCCAAAAGTCATCTGAAAGGTCGAGAAGCCTGGGAGTAGAAGATTTTTTTAAAGTATCAATATTCACTGTGTGGAGCCTGTTGCTTAGGGGAATAATAAGTAATTGCTCATCTTTGATCACCATACTCAGATTGCCCTTCCAGGAGAAATCAGGAAAACCAGATCACAGTTTGAGCAGTATGAGGAATCTGGTAAAAGAAGTGTTGAAAACTTCCCTTCCCTTTTCACAAAACAGCAAATATTACTTGAAAACAAATTTACCCCTCAACAACTCTTTCTTCATCAAAGCTTTCTTTTCTATTTTTCGTTATTTACTGATTGGTTTACTGTTACAGATTGAAAATAGAAGTCTTTTTTCCAAAGACAGGAGATGTGATGAAATGCTCAACAAAAAATGCCAGGGTGATATAGTCTATACAAGATCTTTGAAGCACTTTTCAGAGAAGTTTTATGTCACAGATATATTACTTTTATAAAATTCTTTCATGTATTTACACCTGAAAACCAATATAGAAATGAAATTTTAAGACAGACATAAAATTACTGCCTTAATAACAGAAAAATGGTATCTAATATCCAGAATATCTATGGTAACATTTTCTCACTAAGAATCTCCCTATGTCTAGACAAATAGTGCATGATAGATACAGATTATTTCCAGAACACTCATGCATTGAAACTGCTGTTCTCTGGTTAAGTAATTTACCAAGATTTTCACTGAGATTGAGAGATTAATCCTTCTGAAAATACTCCTTCTCTTATTTTGGCAAACAAGTAATTTATATTCATTAACTGCATCTCACTACAACAATATATTCAATAGGTCTTTGTAATAGACTCTGTGTTGGTCATGGATTAACTGTTATGCTGATTTTCATTTTGTGATCACAGCTGAGTGATCAACAAATATTTTCACCCCAGCTAATCCATTTAGAAATGCTCTGCTCACAACACTGTTTACTGAATAGTAAACGTGGTTAAGATGTACTTCCAATTGTAAGCCGTGGTTACAAGTTCATAACAGAGCTAAAAAGATATCAGGTAAAAGGAGCTCACTGACCAAGGATAAACAGGAGAAACTGGCATTGAAAAGAGAAAGTCAGAGCTGAGCAGACGGTCTGCCCTGGAAAATTATAGGCATTATAAAAATATTAATTTGGAACTCAATTATTTTGTGCTGATAAGCTTAACCTTATATTCCATGACTCTAGATGTCTCCCAAGAAGTCATAGCAGATATAAAATAAAAATTCTCCACCTATTAATACTCACACAACCAGCGTCCTACATATCAATGGAAAGTAGAAGAGAAGCCAACTTCACACTTGCTGTCTGGAACTAAGATAATGTGGCTGGTCAGCCAAAAATGTAGTATTTCTGGTTTTTATGAATAACAAAAAAACCCTCCTCTAGTGTTAATATTACTCATGCTAAAACCTCATGACTAGTTGCCCAATTTTTCAAACAGATAGTTTTGTCTACATTTATAACTCCTAAATACGATTCCACAAAGATTTGGAAAGAATTTTCTTCATACCATGAGAGAGAAATACCTTAGTAAAGCTGTTCCTATGATCCTTTATATCCTAGGTAGGAAAGCAGTTTTCAAAACTATTTGAAAGGAACAGAAAAAAGAATAAGAAAACAGATTGCTAAGAAAATATAGCTGAGCAAAATGATAGTGATTCACATTTTATAATATAAGGGAACAGCAAATACTCTAAGTTTCATTTCACCTTCCTGGGACAGAAGATATTTTTTTCTTTTCTGACAGAATAAATCAATGTAAAACCGAGAAATGGCACCTTCTAATCAACCTGCAAGAGCCAGACTGAAGATCAATTGTGAAGATGCAGTGGTCAAGTGAGGTTATCAGGGAAAAGCTTTTCCTCTGCTATGTGTCATGCTGTTTTAGTCTACACGAGTGCCCTCCTGGATGATTGTAAGAACTCTAGCATTATTATGCCTGCATTCCAAAAAGTTTTATTTCCTTGGAAAAAATTGTTCTAGGTAACTTAATGTAAAGATTTGATGTTATAAGATAAAACAGTAATGGGAATATTTCCAATCATATTCTCAACATCCTTTACTTAGCATCAATGTTGAATTGTCATTTGATAAATATTTCAGCTTTTCTGTCAAAATGATGACAACTGCTGCTGGATTTGTTAGGAGGAGACATATTTCTTAAACAGACACTGTAGTTATCTTTCCATATGCAGAACTGGCACAAAGAGACAGATGTCACCACCCTAAAGCATACCTTGAGTGGCCAGCTCTCTGCAGCAAGGTCTCCACAGCCAAGCAGAAAAGAATAACTGTTAAACCACATCAACTGAGCAGGCAGCATCACTATGACCTGAAAATGAGAAATTAGCCTGAGCCCTATAATGATTAATATCAGGACAGGGACTCCTAACCTAATTTTCACTACACCCCTATGTTGTTTTTTTTTTTTTTACTGTGCACCCGACTGGAGAGTGGGAAAAGAAGCAATCCAAAGAAAACATAGGAAGTGAGTGGTGATTCTCCTTTTCTCTTTCTTGCTTTCTTTCTGGATGGTGTAGAGAGAGGAAGAGGAGAGATAATGAAGGATTTTTCTTTCCTTTCCCTGATAAAGAATGAGACGACTCCTAGATCCAAATTCCCCAGACAGCAATTTCTGTGTGTGGAAGTGCTTTACTGCAGAAATGTTAGCTAGAAGGTAGGGAGATTGGGGCATACATTCTGCTTATTGAAGGCTGACAGTCCTTTGGAAATATTATCTGTAATCATCAACCTTATAGCATGTTATCATCAGCTTCAGAGCAACCATGAAGTATATGTATTTACCCTCTCAGCATCTGCTCTGCTGAGTTCATTTTAGTGCAACAGAAAATCCAGTTTTCAGGACATTTGAAGAAATATTCCAAAATGCCCGAAGTGATAAAAATCAAAAAATGGTGCAGAAAGTATCCATTCTGGCATGTTAGTCACTCTTGATCACTACCCACAGGCAAATGTTAATGAACAAAACTGTCAGAGCAACCACTTTCCTCTCACATTTCGGAAAGGACAGTCCTCTTTATGATACACAACAGACACCTCCATCTGCAAGTGCTGAAACTGGACAATTCAACTTGGTTGCTGAGATTGATCCTTGCTGTACTTTTGCTTTTACTTAGGAGACAATGAGTCCTACCTTTTCCACACAGCAATGACAGCAAGGAAGAAACATACAGCATTGCTGCAACCCATTATTATTTGTTCATCCTTAGACTAACTAAAGCAACACAGGCTCTGTGTTGTACACTCTCATCCCACCCACTGTAGTCTACTGGCATTTATAGTCTCCACCAGAGTCTTTGTAAAGACATCACAGATCTGTGATAGTCTTTGTCTTGACATCAAAAGCAAATATAAACTCTCTGAGGAAGAGAATGTTAATATTTAATTTGATAGCGATTGCAAATTCTTGTCATTGCTGCAAAAGAAATCATAACTGCTAACAGCACCAAGAACCAAGGGGCTGACTCTGTGTTCACACAGAGAAAAATTATAAGTGACTCAAAAATACAGTACATAAAACTGGCCTGAGTATATACACTGTGTTACAAAGGAATCTGCAGCTATTTTCTGAAAAGTATTTTATGTTTTTTCCCAGCCATTTGTGTTCTTGCATCACTCTTGTTCTTTTTTCTGTGGCAGCCCAATGTTTGCTGCAATCACTTAATTCTTACCAGAGGAGAGCAGCCATTATAGCCATAATAATTCATACCAGTTAAAGATTTCATTCTTCTACCTCTTAAATTTTAAGGAAAATCTTTTAGAGGAAAAAACATGCTCAAATGCATCTCATACATTTCCCTCCCTTTCACACTAACCTACAGAAATGAGTCCTCTCATATGTGGTACAACTCCTCCCTGAGGTCTGCAGGCCAGAGCCAGCTGCCAGATTATGAAGATGGCAGAAGATCAGCATCAAGCCCTCTTGAACAGATTACAACATTTCATTCCTTGCCCTGGAGCCCAGCTTCATCTATGCTGTGCATCCAAATATGATCATTATGCTGGCTTATCATGAAAGAGCTCCCACATGCAACAAAAACTGCAAACAACCCAAATTTGCCTCTACCACCTAAAATATAAAATCAGATTTGCATTTCAAAGCTCAGGGTTCAAATCAGTCAGGAAAAAATAAAGTATTTCTCCCCATTCCAAAACTGTTTCAGAACATTGTCCTAGAACAATACTACTTTTAAAATAAATTAATATTGTAGCTGGAAAAAAAAGTCTTGCAAGTCTTTTTTCATATATTTAAAACTCCAGGTAAATGGCTGCTTTCTAAAAGAAGTTTTCTAAAAGGTGGAGGGTGCAGGAGCAGAAAACATGCAGCATAGTCTGTGGAACCTCCAAGTTTGAAATTATAATGTCTCAAAACAGGCATATAGGAGAGAGTTCTGCATACTCTCTTATTTAGTGTTCTGCACACTCTTTACTAATGTTATCAAAGAATTGGAGAATGTCTTAGGACCTAAATCACCACGGTAAGAAATAGACAAATGATAAACTGAAGCATTTCTGATTGTGAAACAGATTGACCATGCTGAGATATGATACAATGTTCAATTTATCACAAAAAAGGCTTTCAGGAGACAAACAGTGGCTGAATCCTATGTAACTACTGAATTTGGTTTGGATTATTTAATGAGGAAAATGTTATAGTAAGTCTGCTGGCACGTCTTTATCAGGAAAGGACTTTGGAAGAGATACCTAAAGGCAGACTAACAGTTTTTTAAAAAAAATATTTAGTGATCAAAGCACAGTGTATACAAGTATGTCACACTGAGAAATGTCCTGAGGACCCTTCAGTTGCTGCTTAGTAATGTTTTTGAAAAAAGATTGAATTCTGCTTAGCTTACACACGTATAATTCCAGAAACCTCACTGAACATCTTTAGTATGTATAATTTTTCAGTATTACTATTCAATGTCTGTTTCATAACCATATTTATATTTCTGAATAGAAATAGCTGATTGCAGCTCATTTTATAATAGAACGTGGGACATTGATGTTTATATTGTTGTCTTCACATAAAAATAGTCCAAAGCCTAGTTATTTGGAATAGAAGCATCTTACTCTTAGTTTGATTTACCTTGAAAGTATTCCTGTAGGTGTCTCTGACTAATTCCAGGTGGGGATAGGGTCTTGGAGTTTTATGCAAAAGCAATTTTTCTCATGAAAGGACTGCACAATTAATTAAGTCTTGAAATATTTCCATCAGCTGGATGTTGTATCTTTTCTTATCTCTGTGGTAAGGATGAGTAATTTCAAGCACAGACGAACAACTCACTGAATTTCACGCAGCAAATTGCAAGTAGTGGTAGAATCTCATCTGAGGGATTTTTAGCTTCTAGCACTTGTTTGACCTCATTATCCCTTTCAAGTACATTTACCTGTAAGATGGCAGCTTGAGGCAGAGGAAGTTGAAAGGGCTTATAATACATTTCCAAGGGTTGTAAGTGTCCTATATAGCAAAGCCCTCTTTCTCTCATTAAAGTGCAGATATCCACCTGTATTCCTTTCAGTAACATGTTTCTCCTATGTATCCCACGAATGGAAGTTGTACCTGAACCACTACACCTTTTCTAAGATGTGTGTGAATAGAGCTCTGTAAAACATCAGATGTCTGACGGGTTCTAACAGGCTTTAAAAATAGCAAACACATACTTTACAAAAATAGCTTTTCAATGAAAGATGACTGAAAAGGAAATATGAGGACTGTGAGATTTTGATTACCTTCAACAAAAATAAATGTCCCTTAATTCTAATCCTCAGAGTTTAGTTAGTAAATAATAAAATACAAATAATAAAAGAATAGTAGTATGGCACAAACCAAAGCTTATGCTAAATATTTCACACTAATATTGAAATTCTTACTTACTGTAAAACTCCCTCGTGGTTCCCAGTACATAAATTATTGTCATTCCTCTCTAGGAGTTGTCTACCAGGTTGCTGTTGAAGATTCCATCCCTACACCTGAATACTTTTGTATTTCCTCAGCTGAAATTGGCTGGGCTAGTCTTCACAATATAAACAAGTATTTTATACTAACCCAGATTATTTTCCCTAAAATATTTGAGGAAATGCTTATAAACACTTCTTTACATATCAATACGAGACAGTCAGACTAGCAGAAAGGACCAAGATTCCATTTATTATGTAAAATAAATGAATTTGCACAGTGCAAGTGGGTGCTAGCCTACCAGCCTCTATTGTCAGGAGACTACCCTTAGTTCCATAACTGAGAATTTTCATTGTTTCACTGGGTTATCTATTTGATTAATAAAATTTTGATAAGAGTGCCAAAAAATCCAGAACACTGCTAGAAAATGGAACAATGGAATTCAAAGACAATAAAAGGCAAAACCAGAAAAGATAATATCTCGCATTACTTAATCTCTTTCTTAGCTTCAGTAGGTCTTTAAATATATGTAAATCTAGATACCTTGGA
Source organism: Platysteira castanea (assembly GCA_013397175.1). NCBI lineage: Eukaryota > Metazoa > Chordata > Aves > Passeriformes > Platysteira > Platysteira castanea. The sequence continues at coordinate 604,581 of VYXC01012077.1, read as the reverse complement.
AAATAAAGCACAAAGTAGAAGGTAATTTCCCTCAAAACCAGAACATTTTAGAAAATTGTTAAAGCAATGTATTTGATGACACAGTAGCACTGAATACTTTAACATCCGTTAATGACATTAACTTAATTTTAAAAAATCATTAATTGTTGGTGTGCTGGCATTGCACGGGAATAGGAGGCAGAAAGATTATGCAGAAAAAAATTGTCAGTAAACCTTAGAAACAGGTGATTCTCTCTGTAAGCAGGTATGTTCTTCTGCTGAAGTTACCAGGACAGAAATATTTGCTGCAAAACTAATTTGTATAGGAAACTTGCACTATTTTCCCCAGCTGTGAATGGCAAAGTATACTCACGTACTAATCTAGCTTATGTGGTGATGTGTATACTCTGAACCTGTACCACCATAATATGTTCAGTTTCTTAATCATGACAGCTAATAAAAATCTGTTCTGATTTTTTTCCAATGTACCAACTCTATTGAAATGTACTTTGGGTAGAGCCTAAGGCGGTTAACCCTCACTCAGAATTTATTTCAATCCAAATACTGTCTTACTCTCCCAGTACATTCAGCCAATGTCATCCTTAATAATCATCACAGTGATTTCACAGTCATGTTGAACAGGGAAGGATGTGACTGACAGTTGTCCAGAAGCATTTTCAAGGGCAGTATTTCTCAACTTTAGTCCAAAGTTTACTTGACTTTCCTGAAAACATCCAAAGGCCACGCCCTGTCATTAATGCCAACCAAAAACATTGTTTTTATAATGTCCACTAATTTAACCAAATAATGTTTAAGCTAAATTTGAAATAATTGTTTGCTATTGTTCCTTTTGATAGTGTGGGGGAAAATGTGCATGTTGCAATGACGTTTTCACCCACCTTGTCACACCAGATAGTTCATCAGCCATTCACCAATTGAGGGCATCTTCCTGTCTCTCACTTGGCCACTCCATCTGGTCTGCACAGGCTGCTGGTGTGCCAGCAGAAGCCATGCCACATTAACAGGAGCTGCAGCTCATCAGGACTGGATCTGAAGAGCGACAGAGGTGGTGCTAGTGACCCTTGCAGCTACACACCCTTGGGCTGTGGCTGCTGTTGCAGATTGAACACTTGGTAGCGTTTAGTGTGCTGGGTTTGCCCTACAAGGACTTCAAGCATATTTTCCTCTGGAAGGCATCAAATTTATGCAGTCAGTCACCTTTCCCTGATGTAACAGCAAACCACGGGTTGTGTGGCTGATCAAGACACTAAGTTTAAAAACACAACCCTAAACTAAGCACATCTGACACAGCAGATAAAAGTGTTTCTTCATCATCATTACAAAGACAATTAATCTAGTAAAAGAGTAATCCAAGTCAGACCTAAAACTGTGCTGAGCAAAGTAGTCGTTTACCAGATGACCAACACAGTGAGAATGGGAAAGCCATAGAAAACGCTCACTAAAGCACTAATATCAATAAATCTAAACAAAAACTTCCTTTCCTCTTGTTGCAGGAAGAAGGAAGGTGGTCATATTATGTTCAGCACAAGGTGTTTTCTGCTTTATTTCTTTTAGGGAGCAGGTAAAGATCTCTGCAAAGCAATGGCTTCTGATTTAAATACATACCGCTCAGTAACCGATGAACTACTGGACAAGATACTTCTTGTTAACAGCCTGGACATCAGATTTCCAGTAAGAAAAACTGTCAGGACAAGATCCTTCACCATCTAAGTGTATCAACTGACTAGTCGAAAAAGAACAGTGTCTCTATAAACAATATATGTGGAGCAAATTAATATGTCTGAGAAAACACCTTTAGTTAAAAGGATTTTGAACAGAATTCTTTACTTTTAGTGTATCAGATGTAAGTAAACTACAGAGATTCATTCCCCCACTTAAAAAACTGATGGTATTTTGCTCTTGGGGACTATCTTTTCATTTTTGATGGAGCTTTTCTAACTATTTTGACATCATTAAAAAAACCTTTTAATGGGAAAAATATTTTTGCCTTCTCAAAGTACAGAGAGGACACATACATGAGTGATCACTATGGTTTTTAAAGTAGAAATCCTTTTTATTATACAATAAGGCAGTGATACAAGGCAAGGACCTTGAGGAAGAACTCACTCAAATCCATACTTCAGTTAGCATCAATATTAAATAGGGCTTAATGTGCAGCTGTTTCTTTCAGCTTTAATTTAATTTTATTTTGGTTAGAACAGACACTCCACAGTTGTAACCCCAAAATGCCATCTTTAATTATTCTCTGTTCATATTTTTTCCATTGTGGATGCCCAATTTCAACTCAGCACCTTTGCAGTTTCAGAGAAGCCACAGCCCACCCCCACCTTTTTCTCTCTCTGTTTTGCCCAGTCCCAGAATTAAGGGCAGCTTTGGAATGAGCTGACACGCAAAAGAGTAATTATCCTTCAGTCTGAATGAAGAATTAAGACATCAGTGGAAGACTGGAAATCTAGCATTAGCTTAACCATCAATTTCTGCCCATGCACAAGACCCAGCTGTAGCACATGAAGATTATGCTATCCATTATTATATCCATTAGTGATTTAGTTGTCCTGATTGACAGCCAAATCTTTTGAGATTCAGTTGATATTTGGTATTCACGGATATGAAATGATTACTTTGACATTCTTATTAATTGATTTAATGTTATTTAAAATGTTGGTTTGTAAAAAAAATAAAAGAAAGGCAGAAAAAAAAGGCAGAAAAGGCAAAGTCTCCTGAGTATACTAAAATCTTTTGTGTGCCATTTGGAGTGACATATGTATGGGGTTGGGTGGTGGAGGGTTTTTTAATATTTTCTAATTACTCTATTCTTTCCTGAGTGACTGCATATTTAAATTTCCTTCAAAGGATCAAACCCTTTATTTTAGTGCTCTTAAGTTTTTCTGGCTCATGGTAACAGTTGACAATTGTCTTGCTTGAGACATCAGCCCCAAGACACTTTATAACAAGATATTAAGTGATGCCACTGCAGGGGGAGCACTTACTGCTCTGAAAACTGAAGCTGGTTAATGACTGATGGGAACAATGCTTAAATATTCTAAAAGAAGAAAGGTGCAAATAGCTCTGCTAAAAAAGTGTGCTGCATTTCAACAACCTCCAACCTTACACAAAAACACATATGCAATTATTATATTGTCTGGGCAGTTTCTGGGATGGTGTATTCTGAGTACTTGTGATAAGCCCCAATCAGGCATGTGAATCAGTCTTCTTCAAGAGTTTCTTTTCTTCAACAAAAGAACACCCAGCAAGATCTTTTCATGCTAAATCCACACTGTTGTAGATTCCTAAGTATCAAAAATCGTAAAACAAAAGGAGTTGTTAAATGATAAGAGAAGCAAACCTTAGTCCTATCCTCAATAGTGTATCTATTTGATGCCAGTGGGACAAGGGTTTTATCTGAGATATTTTACCACTGAGCAGGTGGGCACAATGTCATAGCAGTGTGACAACATAGACCTTCTCCACAGTTATAGGCATCAACTAAAAACACTTGGAAAAACATAAAACAGTTCAGCCAAGAAATATTTAATTATGCATCCTTTAGCCACTAATTCTAATTTGTTTGCTAATGAGTACAGGTTAGTAATGGGCTTTTTTGTGGGAAAAAACATGTCAAGGGAAATTAATGTAGCACATGCCTTGCAGTGGTGCTCAAGAGAAGAAGATGGAATTTCAACACTTTAGTTTGACAGTCACAGATATATTTGAGTATTCTGGTTTATGTATCATCCAATATGTTTTTATGGTACTTTTCTGGAAATTTTAAATACTTATACATCTTCTGGAAGTTAGACTTGTATACTTATAAAAACATTTTTGGTTTTTTCATTGTTTTCTCTTTTTCTTCTTCTTCTTTTTAGTACTTCTGTGGTTTATCATCCTATTGCTTACTTCCTCATATATAAAACTGAAGATTTGCAGTTTCCTTGTTCTATCTCGTGTGTTAGCATTATCTAAAAATGATTTGGTATTACAAGAGTTTTGTTTGTATTGTTTCCTTTGTTTTAACTTTTAAAATAAGACCTGCTGATACAGCATTATGCTGTTTCACCATGAATGCATATATTGGCCTTTTAGTTGATATGTTATGAGCTTCATAACGAAAAAAGAAAAAAGAAGTTTCACTTTATCTATTTAGCTGCCACACAGATACAAGGAACCATTAACACATAGCTACAGCACTTTATATATCATAAATTTAAAAAATAAGATACAGAATCACTGTTGTTATATAATTGCTGAGTTTTTCTTCAAGGGGTTGAGGTTTATATTATAATGAAATAGACCATAATGAACATGAAAGTGCTTACCCTCCAGCAGTCAAAGAAAGAAGCAATGTCCTGAAGACACCTTATGCATATTCAGGCATTTCCTTAACAATAATACCTAAAAGAAACACAATTATATAAAAGGTTCAATACATGTTTTTCAGAAAGTCAGCATTCAGCAGATCTGATTTCAAGTAAATCCTGTATCTGCAGTTGAAGACATGGTTTCTTACCAGGGAAATTCTTAATCACGTGCACAGCATATCATAAATACAATAACAGTTCAGGGCCATTTCCTGAGAAGACTGAAAAGAACCCATGCATTAATAAATGTATGGCTTTGGTACTCTAGTGTAATTAACAGTGACTGTTGAGCCTAGGTCAGGACTTCCAAAAACCTTGTGGTTGTTACCTGATGCAGTAGAGACTGGGTTTTGTTAGACAGGAAGCCTAAAAACAGAAAGGGCACAGTTCATCTCTTACACACAGAAAACTTCCCTCCCTATTAATTGTCACTTGAACACGCAACATTTCAATTCCTACTACTCAGCAACTTCTTCAAACTCTTAATCTGCAGAAAATTAATGCCTGAGAACACCGAGTTTTTTATGTATGCATATGAAACACAAGATGCTTAGTGACGAAGAACATATAAATGACTGGGTATACAAATTTGCTATATGCCCTTCATGTCCTAATAGTAAGCAATACTCATATTTTTGCACACACAGCAAGTTGTTTTGCTCATCGCTATGTGGCTGATGAACAACTCCCAGCTAGATTTTTATCAGGTTATACCTAACTGATGAAATCCAGACAGTTTCAGTCTAAATTAACGGAAAGATTTGTAATTAAATGTACCATCCAAGATGACTGATATCAGCCAACAGCTGGTTAGCACCTGAGGCCTTGGAAAAGACCTTAAAGTGAGAAGGAAAAAACCCCTAACCTAACTTCTAGCTCATGGGCTGACTGGGATTTAGGGGGATGTCTCTTCTAAGAGGATCTTTACTATTTCCATGACTTCCTCTGTTTCACAGTGTCTTGTTTTCCCTGGTCACCCCAAGGTTAAAACTAAAGTGTTATAAGCAGCATGTAGCAAGAGCTAAAACCAACTGCAGAGCAGAAATGTCAAGGCAGTTGTTTCATCTAACTGAGAACATTAAAGGTTCCTGCTTGAAGGGAAAGGCCTTATTTCAGTGGGAGGGTCACAACTCGTGAGCATACCAGACAGCACAGTGATGGCATAAGGAACATTTTAGTTCTGGGTCATTGAGTTCAAATCTGACCTAGCTTTTAGTAGCCAGTAGTAATCACCATCTGTTGACTATTAGTGGCTATGTGAAATAGTCCTCTGTCTAAATCCTTGTAAAATTATTCCCTTTCACAGACAGACAGTATTCCAGATTTGTTTGGCATGCCTCCACCTTTTTGTCCCCCTGCAGGATGGGCACATCTCAAGAAATCACCTCTCTTCCACAGAATTGGACCCTACAGGAAGAATTCAGGGTTAGTAGGAAGGATGTGTGCACTGGTGCTTGTTGTGCAGTACCTCATATGCAGACAAAGGGAAATGCTTATGCTCCAGGGCTGCCAGTCTGCCCACCTTTTATACAGTCAGAAATGTTAAAGCTAGAGGGGAGAATGAAAACCATCTCATCAAACCTGTACCTCATGTGCCATACAGCACAATAATCCAATGAGATCTACACTCCTCAATACTGTTTTGAGCTATAGCACTCCTATGTTGTACTCTTTTACTCCACTGATCCAAGATACTATTGGTAGAACAATACTTTTCTAGGTAAGTTGATAAACAAAATAATGTTACCATTTACAGCCTGAACCTTCTTTTGAGTCTGAATTTCTTCAACTGAAGCTTTCAACTAGGTCATTTGGTATCAAGAACCAAATAGCATCAGAGATCTCTTTATAGGGGAGGTAGTACCTGCCATGACCAACTCCACTGAGTTTTCAGCTTCTAAAGACAAGTATCTTTCTAAGTTCAAAGCCTTCCTGTGTGCTTTGGAAAAGATTTTAATAATAAAGAGAAAATTTTCAACTTTTATTCTGAAGACAACTGGGATTTATATTGCTATAAATCAGAGAAAAAGTCATTTCCTTACTTTATGGCTCCTGCCTTCTTTTTTAGGGCTGTTATATCAGTATCTTGGTATCAGTGCACTAGAAATTTATTTCACATCTTTAAAGCCTTTATAATATTGTAATTCATAGATACTTTAAATTTCATTTAGCCTCCTTAGTATTCATCAAATGAGGTCCCTGAATGAAGAAATCCAAATGTATAGACTTTCTCCATTACTTTTCACCATTTCTTTGTCACAGGAACCCTACTGGGATTATGGCTCTTCCAAAGAAAAAGTGGCTTTTCAGTGGCAATAGGTGTCTGGATGATTAATGCTAGTCCCTTCTTTTGCTCACTGTCCTCCTAGAAAAAAATATATCTACTTATTTTAAAATACTAACTTCAAAATGACAGGGGGAAAAAAAAAGGCCTACAAATATTGTTTTGTGAAAGAAGGTTTTCTGCTTCTCCTTAATTCTTCATCTCTACAGCTGGCAAGTAAACCGCAGGAAATATTTTTACCTTAGTGCTTTAATTCTTTCCATTCTACATAGCTATGAGCTATCTACAGGATATCGCACAGAATATCTTCTAAAACACATGCTACTCAACTCTAGAAACACCTAACAGCCATCTTTCTATATGGCCCAAAAGCAGACTTTGCCACTGCAGTGGCTCTCAAGAGATTCTATGGCTTGTGGAGGCTCTGTAGGTAAAAGGTCTCCTCCAGCACCAGGGTAGAGAAGGGTAAGTGTCCAGGAAACTGAGAGGACTAAAACCATCAGCCCTGTAGAGCAAAGATTCACAACTACCAATTCCAAGTCCTGCTAACTTCCCCAGCCCATCCTACAGATGCATGCAGAAACAAGAAGTGCTTCTGTGTCTATTCCAGGACCACCATATCATTAAAGGCAGAGCAACTTGTGCTGGCCTGTCCTCTCCTTCAGGTCTTTTCACCCCTTACAGACCCTTCCCTCAGCAAGTCTCTGGGCACCTCCGACCTCATGCATCACCCGGAAGACAGGACCATCCACTGCACATTTTCTCCACTCACTCCTTCCAGTTCCTCATCATGAAAGGGCACAACTGTAGCTTGACACACAAGCTTCTTTCTTCTTTCATAGATTAAGCACTATTTTTCCACAGTCTTCTAGTTCCACAGACAGCTGAGAGTCTTAATGCCGTCACAAGAATTTTCCTCCTCTTTGTGTCCCTACTGAAGCTGCTGATGATCTCTTAGTCAAGGTAATTTGTGCCATGGCTTCCAGTCATCAGCATGATTTTTACCATGCTATTCAGACTCCTATCAGCCCTCTGTGTGATCTATGTTTTTATTGCTTCAACAAAACACTGTGCACACTTTCTGTCCCTTTGCCCTCTGCTGAATGTCTTGTCTGCTGTTCTTAATGTCAGGACTGTTGAATTCATAAAGTTCTTTTTAAAAAAGGGGAAAACATCCCATGCCCTATGAATGTTGATGCTGAGTGTTCCTGAAAAATGCTGATGTGTTCTTCTAAGTGATACCTTTTAACCATCAAATATTTTCACACATATTAAATTACCTCTGTGCTTGCTTTCATGTTAGTTTGGAGACAAGGTAGCTCTGAAGTGTTTTAAAAGACATGTTTTTATGTGTTGCAGTATTAAAAATACAATGCTCTACCTTTAAAGGATGAGGAGCTTTCTGAAAACTGTCTGGGGGCTTTGGGGGTGTTTGTGTTTATGGCAATTGTTCCTGTCAGTGTGTAATGACAGCTAAGTATTTTCTCCAGTGACTTTCACAACCAGAATCAATCGGGTAGCAGCGTGAATACACAGCAGTACATACTCAGACATAAATTGATTTACAGGGTCATTACTTTTCTCACTAACTTAAGGGAGCAACTCCTGTTAGTGACACCAGGAGATGCTTGACATTCAAATGCTCATAAAATAATAAGACAAAGAAACAAGACTGAATCTTTCAAACTGATCCTAGCAGCAAGTGGAAAATTACATTTAAAGCTAAGCTAATATAACAATTCAAGACTCTGGGGTGACCCTGATAAAACAGCACAAATAATCTATCTGGAACGTGAATTGTAGAATTAAACTTCCAGTGGTCTACAATTACCATGAAATTACTTCACATTTACATGTATCTGAAAAAAAATCTTTAGGAATAAAAAAGCAATTCCTTAGGGCACTCATTCTAATGATGCATTGCTTATATAAAATAGCAAATTTCATTAAAATTTGCATATATATATAGATATAGATCTATAGATATATAATATAATACCAAGACATTGTTTAATTTGTGTTTTAGTTGTTGATAATATTATGGACAGACTTCCTTCTGATAGATATACACAGAACCATCAATGCTGTGTCAACTCTGCATTCTAAGACTTTTTCGAAGCCAAAATGTTTAAGTGATATTTCACTGTTCAACGACGTTCATGCCACTTAATACCTGTCATCACCACCCTCAGACTTCTAAGTTTTGCATGTTCTACCACCAAACCTATGTTCAGTACTCCAAATTGAAAGGGGAGCCTGTCTCCTGAGCATCAAAGGCTGACACTTCAGTTCTTTTATGTTACTGCCTGTGCTCTACCTGACACAGCTGAACAGAGACACTGCACTGAGAGCTCACCTGAATCTGCTGTAACACTCCAGCTCTGCAATAACAATGCTTTTTTCTTTGCTAGCCCAAACCCAGTACCTCTTCTGTTCTGACATTGCTTTTAACATTCCTCCCCTAACTCCGTTCAGAACTTGGCACTGTTCTCAGATAGATGCAATGGAAATGCTAGGGCCACATCAATGGGCACATTCCCTCTTGCTGCTTTAACTTGGTGTGCAGTGATGTCTCATGATAGACAGGTAACAAGCATAATGTAGTCTGAATGCTCAGCTACCATTCCTGGTTACGCAGTAAAATTTAATTTTTTTTTTTTAATTAACGCATTCCTTCTTCAGGAATGAGCTGTTTCAGGACTAGAATGACATTTCTGAACAAGCTGTATTTATGGTGCAAACAGCAAAGCATTAGTAAGATACAGGATCCTTCGTCTGGCATCTTTCTCACCACTGACACAGTGCAAGTATGCTGGGAAAAACAGCAAGATAGTATAGTCTGCCCAATACTTATTCTTTAGTTTTCTGGATAAGTCCAGGGACTTCATAAAATCCATGTGAAGTTTTTGTAAAACAGAAGTACAAAAAGTAGCACAACGTATTTCTTATGTTTAAATTTTCCTCTGAAACTTCAAGTTTAAGGAAGCACCACCACTGCATGTAGTTCAATTTTGTCTCAACAGAGAAGATTACTTCACTGAAGTTGAAGGCTTCACGTATTTAGAGTTTTCTTTCAAAGTCACTTTAATGTCAGGACCTTTTCCACTTTCCATCTTCAGCTCCCACCTTATCCTACCTCTTGTTTTTTCCCATGTTTAGATAGTATCTTTATAAGTTGTGGGTTTTTTTCAAGGATAGGCATCTCCTTTAGCTTAGTCACATTTACTGAAACATTTTTGACCGTTCTGTGGGAATTAAAATAACTAAGATTTCTCTGTGTTAGAGAGCCTGTATGAGTTTGTACTGTGTATTACAATAGCATCGTGGTGGAAATGTTGATGCAAAAGCCTAGAAAAACAGTTTGAGCTCCATTTTTCTGGTAGCAGAGCTGCTGCCTCGGACTTTCAGAGGGCATACTGAAAGTATGACAGCTGAAAGATGAGCCATCAGGCAAGAAGACTGGGCTGGCTGGAATTCAGGAAGGAAATGAAGAGTTTATGTCCTTTGGAAGAAGGGGCAGGCAACATAGGAGAACTTCAAGGATGTTTGTGAGGTTATGCAGGTTAAAAAATTAGAAGGGCCAAAGACCAGCCAGAAATTGATCTGGCTACTGCTGTGAAAGACAACAAAAAATGTTTCTATAAATACATCAACAACAAAAGGAGGGCTAAGGGTAATATCCATCCTTTATTGGATGCCAGAGGAACACACTGACAAAAGAGGAGAAAAAGTCTGAGTTAATGACTTCTTTGCTTTAATAGCAAGACCAGTTGTTCTTTGGGTACCCAGTTCCCCAAGATGGAAGACAGGGACATAAAGACTAAGTGTCAGAGTTAATAAAGAGAGAATGCCAGAATAAAGCAACATTATTACTTTATTTCCCACTTATATTGTGTCTGTGAATAAAATCCTGTGTCAATAACCAACCCATTAATGTGCTAGAGTCTGTACAAACACAAATTAGAAAAAGAGTTTCTGGTGCAAAGGCTCCAAAACCAGACAGAGAGTAGATAACAGGTGGATACTGTGAAAAATAATCGACATCTCAAAAATACCCAGAACTTTCAGAAGTTTCCTGGTTAGACACAGAAATGATTCCTGGATTAGATAGAAATGGAATTTTAGTGACAGGGATTAGCAATCATCCTTCTATATCAGGAACATATTTTGTTCAAGGCTTTCTGTGATTAGAGGGGCATTTTAAGGATGATAATGGAGCAGCTTTGTGGCTGTTTATGACACATCTCCTGTGCAGGAGAGGCATCATAGGTCAAGGTTTAAGGGTACCTTTCAAAAAATTTACAAGTGGACAGTAAAGGCTGTTGCTACGATATGGTTGACACTGATGAAAGATAAAGCTCTTGTTTGCACTAAATACTTCTGCTGCAAGGAAAATATGATTTTCTTTGTGACTCTATTTTATGTCATAAGGCAGAAAGCTTCCACACGAGAAAATCTATCTCCCTGCTATGTGTCATTCCTGTTTCCACAAATAAACCAGAGCATTTCTTAACTAAATGTTCTTTCTATAAGATTATTTCTTCAAAACTGCACGTATTGCACATTACCAATTCATCAAAAAATATGCCTATCTTCAATGTGAGTCATTTTCAGAGGGCAAAATCTTTTTTCAGTTTAAAGCATACAGCCTAGGATTTTATTGTTTTCCAATTCTTAGTTCCCTTTTTTTGACACCAATTAAGGAAAATTCAGTGTCTCTTCTCTGAGACTCCTCCTTCCCTCTACACCATGCACAAGTTTAGAAAAGAGTTTAGAAGCGTAATAGGCAAAATGTACACAGTTCCACTTTTGAGCCCCTGCCTCCTCCTCCCAGACCAAATTGTGCTTAGACAATATCACCATTCTTAATTAGCACTTTGACAATTAGCCAAGCACTGGACCTGCACCTCCTGTAGCAGGTGATTCAGAACTTTCAATTACATCTTTCTATTTTCCACAGCTCAGCACTGAATTATTAAAACACTTAGGGAACTCTGGTGGCAGGCTGTTAGAATTGAAAATATGGATTAGATACAGTACAAAAGCAGAGGGAAAACTTTAGGCAAGCAGTAAAAGACCCTTATATATACAGCTGTATATCCTGTGAGACCACACTAAGGTGGAAGTAGCCTTCGAGCTAGAATACCCTGGATCTTATTTATGCATTTGCCATGCAAAGTCTCATAGCTACACTTCCAGATCTTTCAGGTAGTTCACGGATTCCTGCCTGATTCGTTGTTGGTATGTATTCAAAGTAGGCACTGATTTTTCTAATTTAGCACACAGCTGTTTCTGTGAGACCTCTTTGCCACAAACCTATTCCCTGCTATCATGGTAGAGACAGCTTCAATCCCTGAGCCTTCAAGTCCTCGTGAGCCTGAAAGATTTTTGCTGTTTTAACTGTAGGACATAAATGATTCCTTGGGAAAGCAGACCACCAAGTTGTAGCTTTTAGATTTTAGCCAATTTGTGCTTTATACTGGGAATTCACACAGCACCCTTCCTTCTTACAGATAAGAGACTGCAGGAGTTCCACAGGAAAACTACATAGAAATGGCCAGTCTTATCAAGACACATCTGAGTTCACTCCTTTTGTCATGGGATCCCTCGTGACACTGCTGGAAGCCATTGCACTGCCTCTGCACCTAAAAAAAGGCAGAACTGCTGGATGGATAAGCAGCAAGATGAGGAAAAACACCCTCAGAACTTGTGTCACAATGTGCATGTTACAATGTCATTTAAAAGCAGTTCTTGAAGGCAAGAAGCATATTTAGGAAAGGACTGATGTTGTTTTGCAACAACCCCAGTGCTACAACCTTGGAGTGGAGTGGCTTTGAGAGCTGCTCAGCAGAGTGGGACTCCTGGGTGCTGGTCAGCAGCCGGCTGGATGGGAGTTGGCAGAGTGCCCAGGTGGGCAAGAAGGCCAGTGGTATCTGGTGCTGTCCACCAGCACACCCAGTGTCTTTTCTGCTGGGCAGCTTTCCCATCTCTCTTTTCCAAGCCTGTAGTACTGCCTGGGTTTTTTTGTGACTCAAGGGCAGGACCTGGCACTGGCATTGTTGGACCTCATATGACTGTCCATTGATTCAGCCTGTCCAGATCCCTTTATTATGCACTCTATTCCCTCCCCACATCAAATAATTTCCCATCATCGTCCTGAAATGTGAACCCCAATACAACAGATGACATATACAAAATGGAAACAAGGGATAACTTGGTTTAAAAAAAAAAAAAATCCTTTTGCTCTGCATTGTCCATTTCCTGTACATTAACCTACTTCAGCTACAAGACAGAAATGTGCTACCTTATTTCAATTATTCATATATTCTGCATGTGTTCTGTAACTTAACATCCATTTCTTCTCCTCAGTCTTCTGCCACAGACATGAGTTTGTAACAAATTCCTTAATGAAAGATGTGAAACATAATGGGAAAAAAGTGAAAAGGGATAACTAAAGAGAAATCTGGGCCCTGACATGTTTCTGGGTCCCATTTTCGTTTTCTTTGAAGGCAATTTCAGAACACTAGCCAAAGATATCTAAAAGCTGTAGATTTCCCTCCTGCCATTTACTTACAATCTTTCCTTCTTGTGCAGATGGATCCTGCTAGAGGCAATAAATATCTGTTACCCAGATGAAAAAGAACAAGACAACAAAATATAAATCATCAAGAGCCAAAGAAGCTGTTCAAATACTACAAAACAGCAAAGTTTGTTGCTGTACTTCTCCCATTTTTGGTGCTAAGACAAAAAAAAAAAGTTAAAAAAAAAAATCAGTCTTTTTCTGAGTTGGTAAAGTCTTGTAAAGCTGCACCAAAAATATTGTGTATTCAGGAAGAGACCTCTATTTTTCCAGGCACATCAATTCAGTCCTCAGAAATACAAGTGGTTCTTGATATTTGTCTCTTGTTGCTAATCCTGGTAAGGATGTATTCAGCATCAAACTGAAGTTAATCACGACTGCTGGGAAGTGGCTGAATCAAATGCACTTTAGGAGCTCAGGCATCCCTCCCTCTCAAACCACTAGAGCTAAGTCTTAACCACTCTCAAACCCAGGAGGTTTCTCCCATTCCAGCCTGACTTATGCAGTTTCTGCTCTTCCCACAGGCAGGTCTGGCCAAGCAGCAAGAAGCAGACACTTTCAATACTGACATTGTCTCACACAGACTAGCACAGGCAGAGCAGTGCCTTTTCCAGCATCAAACATAAAAGCCAATCTTACACACATGGAAGCATAGATAGCCAATGCTTGTATCACCTCTGCAGCTTCGCTCTCTAGTTCATAAGACTGCTGCTTTTTTATGGATAATAAACGCTTAAATTCCTTCTAATCTTAAAATTAAAGAAGGGAGGTGGTGGGGTCACCATCCTTGGATGTGTTTAAAAAAAGATTGGATGTGGCACTTGGTGCCATAATCTAGTTGAGGTGTTGGAACACGGGTTGGACTCGATGATCTTGAAGGTCTCTTCCAACCTAGAAATTCTGTGATTCTGTGATAAAACCTTTTGGGTTGGAAGGGACCTTACAGATCATCTAGATGCAAAGCCCCCTGCCATGGGCAGCAACAACTTCTGCTAGGACAGGTTGCTCAAAGCCCCATCCAACCTGGCCTTCTCTGGGTAACTTGTTCTGGTGATTCACCACCCTCATAGTGAAGAATTTCTTCCTAATATCTAATCTAAATCTACCCTCTGTCAGTTTAAAACCATTTCCCCTTGTCCTATCCCTACAGGCCCTTGTAAAAAGTCCCTCTCTAGCTTTCACGTAACCGCAATCCATGCCCAACCACTGGGCCCCTTCCCTGGTCACTAGCTCAGAGCTTGGGATTTTCCAGGTGCAGGTTGCCTCTACTCACCCACCCAATCCTTGCTGAAGTTCCCTAGTGAATTACACATAAATACACACACGCAGACAGAGGGCTGACATTCATTGGGTGTTGTGGTTTAACCCCAGCCAGCAGCCAAGCCCCAGGCAGCCACTCGCTCACTCCTTNCAGCCCCACACCAGCCACTGTGAATAAAATTAACTTTACCCCAGCCAAGACCAGCACACTGGGGTAACACACACACACACACACACACGCGCGCGCACACGCACGCACAGTCTAAAGGCACCTGTGGCCCCTTTTCCAGTTTCTAGGACTTGGATCTCTTAAATGTTTCTTACGCATGAAAGTATAGGGAGTGAAAAACAAGAGGACAATAGCAAGAAGAAAAGCCCTCAGTGATCGGGCATTTGGCTCAGTCTGCTGAGCATGCTGCTAATATTACTGGTAGGAGACTGGCCTGTGTTATCCCCGTCTCTCCATTTTGCTGTGCTGGGTCATCTCCCATCAACCTTAAACCCTCTCTAGGTAGTCTCAGCCTTAAGCAGTTACACTTAGGTGTGCTTGGCCTTCCAAGAGTGCACTCCCCAAAATGTCCTCAACACTCTTCTAAAATGGCGTGTGGAGCATGGCAGTCTCTCATATCACTTCTACTTAACTCGTTGTGAAATCTTGTGCCTTCCTCAAGGTCCTTTATGCAATTTTATGAGTCTCTCGTTTCTGTTATTTATGCTCTCCAGTTTCTCATGTCATGTCCAGCAGTTTATTGTGGTTTTCTCAGCCAGCCAAATCCCATGCCAGGTCTGGCACACTTTAATAATGATTATTTGGCAAGGTAGTTATCCCTATGCATAGGTTTAACTGTGTGCCCAAGTTTCACTGGGTTCCTCAGTGGCTACTTTCTAACTACAAAAGAAAACACAAATTTTATATGCATAAGTAATCTTTGAAGAATCATGGTAAGATGATTGCTATTAATCATAACTCCACAAAACCACCCATCTGTTCCTGTTATCTCTCTTCATGCAGGGGCACCTCTATTTTATCAGTTTTATGAAGAACACCCATAAACATAGCTTTTAATAAATCGTAATGATTGTTGTATTCTTATATGTGAAAACATCCAATCTAAGAACCCAGTAAGATGGTATCCAAGATAAAAACTAAATTCTCTTACTTCACATGGAAGTTTAGATTTACTTGAAGGTAAAAATGTACATATATATATAGATATATTTATGTTTGTATGTATTTAGTTTAGTCAGCATTTCTTCACAGCAGACATTATTTTTCCCAACAGTTTCCTAAGGGAGATATTTTAAATTGGATTATAATACAAAAGAAGCTCTGGACTACTTTAAAAGTATACTGTAAACTGATAGGAAGATACTACTATCTTCTCCTATAGTAATATTTCAGTTAGAGCTTTGGCAACTTATATTTTCCATTTTGTGAGGCAGACACCTTTTTACTACAATCTGGAAATAATTTTACTGCAATGTGCAACACATTTACTTGCCTTCATCAGTAATATTCAGCAGCATACTCTTTATTTTCCTGTGTTTTTTTGGTTGTTTTAAGTATGACCAAGAATACTGAACTCCTTCAATTCCTTGTTGCAGGAGCCATCTGGTATCTGGGCATAAGGAAAGAATAAACATATACATGAGCATATGCAGTCTACAGTAGCATGAACAACTTCCAGTGACAACCCACTTGTTTCCCTCAGCAAAGATGGGGGCAAGACAGGACTTAATCAAGAAGGACATCTAGCTTATATGATATTTGGGTTAAAAACAGACCTTCAAATTTGCATACCTTTACACTATTTGCAATATTGTTATCGATTTAGCAGTCTATAAAGACAAAATTGTTAAATGAGAACATCAAACTGTCTAAACACAGAGGCAAAACCGTCAACAAAAAAGGTTTCCTCTCTCACAGAATATTGCAGCTATAAATTTGCTGCAGTTAGTTATGGATTTTAATACTGCTGGAGCAGCTTGAATTGAAATCGCTTACATGCCAACTGAGCTAGGAAATTTGTGAATCATTTTAAAAATCCTCCTCCTTATGTAAACACTGCATATGGTAAAGATTAAATAAGTGACCTAGTCAAGTGAAAGTTTGCCCTCTGGCTCTGGCCTGTGCACTCAACTGGCTGAATAATAGACTGTCTGCCTGGAAAGATTTGCTTTTCCTAATGTACAGACATGCAGCTCAGAATTCACATAAGGAGGAGACAGAGTTCAATTCTCTGCAGCCCGTTTTTGTTCAGGATAATTGCTAGGGTGTCACAAGACCTGTAGGAAAAGTGTCTATCTCTCACTAGGAATGTAGTTACCCTGCTGTACATTGCACATAAGGATGGAAAATGCTCTCAAAAGTCTATATCATGAAACTTTAACAGTAGAAGTCATTACAATTTAAACAAAGTCAAGCCTAATAAGGTATAATAATTTCTATAATTTGGATCAATATACTTTTTATAAGTGGTATTTTTTAGCTGAAGAGGAGCCTAAATTGCCTGGTTGTAACATTCAAGGATATTACAAATTCAGTTATCCAACAGGTGGAACATATAATGTCCTTACATTTTCCTTGATGTTTTTACAATAAGAAAAGATCAAAGCTAAAAATGCCTATGCTTTTGTTCAGATGACTACAAGACAAGACTCCCAGAATGTTTAGACAAGCAAATAAATATTTCTTGCATTATTTCCCTCTATGTACAAACTGTTTTCTTTTCTTTAAAATGCAACAATTAAATGACTATGAAATAATTCAGTGGGATTATGTCCTCTTTTTAAATATTCATTTTGGATATCTACCTAACATTGGCACTAAAGATCAGCTTTCTCTGCATGTGAACTGCTCAACTAGGAAGGAAAAAGGAATTTCAAAGGAGAAGTCTCGTAGTGGTTAAAAATGAAGTACACATATGAATATTAATGAAGAAGCAGATGCAAAGGCTTCAGGTAAATTTGAACAGGACAGAAAAGATGATTGGAGATTGTCATGTAAGGAATATATACAAAGACAATGACAATTTGCAGGATCTCAAGCATGTAAGAAATCTAAACAGGTATTTGGGGCTAACTTTGCTCCAAGCAGCATGTGAACTACTTGTTCTCCCTGATTTTCTGTCAGTGTAGTGTATAAACAGAAAAGGCAGGACATTTCAGACCTTGTTGAAAAAACTGACATCTTACTTTCATTAAATGCTTTCTCTCTCACACACATGGGATGCTCAGCTGTCTCTACGCACAGGCAAGGTAAGCTGTTTTCTGGAAGCGCTTCTTGATAGGCAAGTGGCTGTGGCTCTGCTATACCAACTGTAGTGCCAGAAATTTTTAGACAGAAAAGACTGTCTAATGTAGCTCCACTTTTAACTCCAAAATTCAGCCTGAAACTGCTTTCTATTGCACCATCTAGCTAGTCCTAGCTTATCTCCCCTCCTTTGGCATGGCAAAATGAATTGATGTTTGCCTGTTGAGAGGTACAGAGATCTTTCAGCACCCACTCACAGAACGGATATACCATTTGATCTATTTGTCTGACAGGCTGGAAAGCAAGAAAAAGAGGAGGCTGCTTGTTTTGGTTTTAAATACTCTAAAGTAGTGGGTGATGAAGGCCATAAGAGCAGATAAAAAATGCCTGGAAAGAGCGAGAGGTAAAAATCATCACACCAGTGGAGGAGAAGCTACCAGAAGGTAGAGGAAAACAGAGGATTATTTCAGAGGCAAATGAATCTATTTGAACTTCTGAGGGATGAACAGTTTGCCATGCTGTCAAGTATGTGCTGATAAGGGGAAATCTAGACTAGAGCAGCAGGCAAACCTCAGCAAGTGTGCTTGTATCTCCCATAACTGTGGCATGCATCTCCGGTTGAGGCAAACCCAAAGAAAGCACACATCAGTCAAAGGCCTTGAAATTTTCTTTTTCTCTGAACCTTTAGATACTTCAACCTTAAGACTAATTAATTTTGTAAATTACTGCATATCATACAAATCTAATAATGTTTCTCAGGTATTGGAAGTAATGTTCATCCTGCGTTGACATCTACAAGGTTTTTACTCCTTCATGTAGAAGGTAAGTCAAAGAGGAAGCCAGGTATGAGTACTCATCTGCTTGAATATTACTAGTTTCAGTCAGTATAATGGCTTTGCCTTTCTTTTGCATTTTCTTTTAAAATCCAGAGAGATGAAGCTGAGCTTCTACTTCTCATTCTTCAATATGGCAATTGCTACATTATTTCTCAGTATCATTCATTGCTAAAAATCTTTTTTTGTAGACTAAAAAGCATTTGCACTGAAATTCTTTGAACAGCGTTCGCATCCACAGCAGTTAGGGTGTCTTTGGCTCTAAAGACAAGAAATGTTTTCCATTCTGTATTGAGGAACAATGGCTTAGACACAAATTGAAACAAAAGAGTACGATCAGGAACCACCATGCTATTAAATACTTTCCTGGTCGCACCTTCTCATACACAGCAGACTTCTAAGAGCCTTTAAGCGTGAGGTTGTAGTGCAGCTATGTTTTAAGAGGTGTAACAGTGACATCTAGTGCAATAACGTTGCATGGCAGAGCCCAGAAATGGCTTTGGTAGCTTATTTTCGTTTTTTCGAATACTGAGGCAAAAGTCATTGCCAGTCAATTCTGCAAACTAAATTTACTACAGGATCTTTGATGCTATATTTTGTCAGACTGATGTTAATTTCTGAAGTCTTGGTCAGTCAATAAAAGATAAACACTTATGATGTACAAGAGGAACAAACAGTAAAGGAAGAAATGAAACTTTTGTTTAGTTCTGATGTGCTCTTAATGGAAAAGGGACCCACCATGCTGTCCTGACAGGCGTTTTTGTACCATTTGGGTCACTGATCTCAGATGCCTCTTATGCAAAGGAAAAGGGGAAAGCTAAATAGAAATCTATGTAGATAAAGGAGAGAATCAAAATATTGTGCCTTGGGAATGAAAAATAGAGACGGTTACCTGAAGAATCGCTCAGTAAAGCAAAAGAGAAAATAAGAAAAAGAAAAGGGGGAACAATTACAAACCATCTGAAGAAGATGAGAAAAATGAGAGAATGACAATGTAATCCGATATTAGCGCAGGGGAAAATCCCCTATATGCCAAGTCTAACAATATGAGGTGGGGAAAAGGAATAAATACGGCAGACACTATTTAATAAATTGTGCTATTTCAGTTGTTTTCATATCAAAAAATAGTACCCTAACCTGTTCAAAATTCACACTTTCTATTGGTCATTACCCATAATGCTGCTTAAAAGGGCGGGGAAAAGTGAATTGTATCTCAGTTTCAGAACCAGCAGAGATTTCGGAATGATCTGCCTGCCACCAGCATTACAAAAACTAAAACTGCATTGTTGGGTTCTGAGTCTGAATAGGAAACATTTGCTCAGTCGTATTTAATCATTCTGTTAGAATGAGGAAAGCAGAGAATGACAACACTTTCCTATTATTTGCTGTGACGATGGCATGGAAGGAATAAGAATGAAGCTGATACTGTTGAGACATATTAATAGTGGTATAGCAGAGGATTAAATATTTTGATAACATTTGTTTAGCTCCTGTTGGCTAAATGTCAGTTTTACTTGAGATGAATCATGGGTGAAGGGGCAAAATAGATCTTGTCGTGCTATCATGAAATAAATGCTATAGCTGCCTTTTTTCACTTGTGATTTTACAGTGTCTTAGTCACTTCACACTGTGGCCACTCTGCCAAGGAAGACAGTCCCACACGAAGTGCCTTACTCAAGCTGGAGACATTTGCATTTGTGTGCAGTATCCCTGGCTGTCTTCACCTGTCAGTTCTGACTGCTGAAGGACCTTTTGGATCCTTATGGCTCAAGAAAGGAGAAGACAGGCTACCTATCCAGGAAGAGAAAATTAAAACTGCTCTATTTCTTTCAAGGACTGCCAGTATGGAAAACATGACCACCTACTGCATTGCATAAGCACAGTAGATCCAAAGACTTGAGGACGTATGTGTGTATGAATACACTGTGCAATGTGTGCACAGTAAATCCAGCATTTTCCAGAGCTATGGTACTGACTCTGTGTGTGTGCATGCCATGGAAATTTCCAAACTTTCCAAAGTCACAATTGCTCTGCCAGAATTGCTGTATAGTAACTGTATAGTAACAAAAGGACTGGATGATGGTTAGGAATTGTGTGGAGATGGATTGTTTTGAGTTGCTGTGAACAGTTTTGAATTCTGTTACTCAGTCCTGGGGTAAAATCCTTCAAACCTTGGAAGCAAGACAGGAGAGTCTGATTCACCTCTCATTTGCCATTGCCTCTTTTGGCCACCCTATAACAAAGCAAAGCATAAGACCTGTGTGAAAATGGTGGGGACTTTCTGAGGAGCAAAGAAGATGGGCTTCCCCCTCCTGAGCCAGTCTCAAGTGAGGATTCTACTTCCAGACATCAACAAATGCCAGGGAAATGCAGCAAAACCAGAAGAGCCCAAGGGACAAAGAAAAAATTATTCAGTGACATCTGCAGGTTTCTAGTTGAAAAAGATGAGAAATTCTTAATTTGGGGAGGAAATTAACACAAGGAGAAAAGAGGAGTATATCAATAACAACGCAAAGAGGAATCACATACTTACCCATCATCTCAGAGTACAAATGGGCTGTCAAAAATGCAAGCACAAATTAACAAGAACAGCCTTAAAAATCACAGATAAATACAATCAAGCAGATTTTTGACTGAAAGGATCATATTACACTCTGACAACTTTGCCATTGGAGTTATTAAAATCCTGTGTCTCAAGCCAAACCAAAACCAGATCTCATGTTTTCAGTGGAGCAAGAGCTAGTAAATCACAGTTACAGGAGGCCTGTGACACATGCTTGCTCCTGTGGACAGCAGATCCTGGCCACACATGGTTGCCAGCTGGGCAGGAACCTCTCACCTCAGCCAGAACTTTCACCTCAAAAGAACTTTTAAATTAAACCCCAAGTGGCCGCTCCCTGAATTCACCACTGTGTTTGTATTTCCCTGCTCATGACTTATTAAAGCTATGCTCAGCAGGAGCCATGAAACCTTGCATGGGCCCCTCAGTTTTTTTCTGAATTTGAAGCTTTCACTTTTTTTGCTTTTATAATTGATTGTTTAAAGTTTTCACTTTTTGAGTCCTGCTATGCTTGAACTTCTTACATTTTTTTTAAAATGTACTCTCCCATCAAGTGTGGTGTTGGTTAATGATTAAGGCTACACACTTGACTCCTGTAAAGCTAGAAAAAGCTGCTCTTCTCATAATTTTCAGTCTCTAATGTGATCCTACGATGCAGCCACAATCTCTTCTTTCCACTTCTATGGTATTATTACAGACAGTTTCACAGATTTTTCGGCCAACTGTGCAAGATTTCTCTGCCTGGCACAAATCCATTCTCTATATCTTCTTCACCTCCTGCTGCAGTAACAGCCTCAAGTCCTGTCATGAACTCATTGTGGACTCAGCGGCAAGTTACTGTACTCAGTCTTCTCCTTTGTCATCCTCGTATTGCCAGTATCTCTACAGATTGCTCACCTCCTAATTCAAGTGAAACATTATCTTCACATCTTTGAAAAAGGTCTGAAGAGCTGCTTTTTTTCTTTAACTACACTTAGAGCCAGTTTTATTTTTCTTACTTCTTCTGTACGTCTTATCCTGTCATACTCTTTGAAGTTATCTTCCATTGTTGAATAGCCTTCATCTTCTTAGATACTTGCTAACCTTTCTCTTCCCATCCAGTTTTTTTCTTGTAACACATACTTGTTTCACTACGCTTTCAAAGGTTTGTGGAAAATGTGCTCCCCAAAGCCTCCTGTGCTCAGGAGCCACACCGGGCCTCACTGGGACTCTCTGTACCTACAATCAGAAAACAGCTGGAATGATCCAGGAGGGGGAAAAAACCACACTTTATCAAGGTTTTGCCACATTTTTGAGCCAGTCAAGAAAGAGAGGCTTTTGTGGGAATTGGTTCTTGAGAGAAGACATGCTGATTTTATGGGATTTGATGCAACAGCAGGTCCGGCTCCTACAAACTCCTATGTGAACTCTGCTCTCCATCAAGAAGCTGGAGTGGGTAATAGTGACAGCCCTGGGTGAACTGCCAGTATCATTTTTGTTTGTCTAAGGCATAAAATATTTTTCAAAGAAGTTGAAAGGTATTTTTGAAAGGCCCAAGGTTCCTCTGCATGACTCTGAGCAACCTGCACCTGGCTTATTTGCATTATTCAAAGCAATATGAAGGGTGCTTTGCATATGAGGCAGCAATACACTTTATCTGACCTGAAGCTGGAGCTGTTTTCACAGGGAAAAATATTTCTTGGATGTGAAGGGGCAACTGCATTTTGTAGTTCATGTTCCATGTTTGGCCTTGGCCTACAGTTACCACCCAAGGCTTTAAATACCACACCAAGTCTGAGAGAGATTGTTTCAGTTTCTCTATCCTTACACAAGTGTTACAGGTCTTCAGATGCTTCAGATGCCTGGTTCTTCCATCTGCGGTCTGTCTCTGAAATAGCTTCCTTTTTTTCAAGGCTGTTTTACAGACCAATAACTTAGAGTAAGTAATTGTCTCCAAATTCAACCAGTTATTTGAAATGGTTGTCTGCATAGTCTCACCACTGTGACCTCAAATAAAGTCTTTTAAAGGATTTTCAGTACAGGGAGTTCAGCTGGGACCTTGGATTTGCAGCATAGAAGTGTGTAAAATATGCAGCATACTATATTCACCTTCTTTTCCAGCCCCTTCACAAAGAGAAGTCACAGGCATAGTAGATTTTAATTTTGCAATCTGCAATGGATCGGAGAATACGGACATTTGTAGTAAACTCACCTAGAATGTGTAAACAATACAACTGAACTCTCTATGAACAACTTGGATCTAAAAGTGGTAGGTAGATGAGTCTGCTTTCATAGCATTGGTGCACCATAGCTAGTAAATCCAGACTTTTTTTCTTGACCATGATTTTCTAGTGCTCCCTGTTCTAAGAAATTACTTCAGCGCATATGCACAAACATGACTTTAGAGGTACAGCATCATAAAATGAAAGGTTATAGCATAAAGATATTTAGCAATTTTTAGGGCTCCAGTGAAGGAACAAGTTTTCCATAATGGGTAGTTAACAACGGAAGTCTGGTAATATGGAATTCAATTTCCATTGAATTAGAAGCAGATCCAATTTACATTGATCAGAAGCAGATCAAATTATCTCTCTTTGCAATAACTAAACAGTATTCTTAAACTTTCATTTTTTCATTTTAGATTTTAACTTTTATAGGATTTCTAAACACAAATCCCCATTGGAGATATTTGCTTTTGTAATATATTTTAGATAACTTACATTCAGGTGCTCCTGAAAAATTGAAAATTTGAAAGTGAAAATCTAAAAATTGAAAATTGAGGTCTCTTCCAATAGAAATAAAATAAGTTCACCTTCTGCTAATACTTACAAAACCCAGTGAAGAATCATCCCCACTAACAGTTTGCAGAGTAAAGAGAGGTAAGGCAACTCTTCAGACTTTGTGCTTTCAGTCCCATCTCCATAGCACTTCACAGGCCAGTGAAAGAATTTTGCTCATTTATTGCAATCTCAATCTGTCACATAACCAAAAAAGAAAATCTGCTACTTCACAGACAGCACAAGACTGAAAAAGCATGTAGAGATGGGTAAAGAAATTAAGAATAACATAATTTTTCATTAACAATTTTGCATAGTTCTTCACACCTCACTGCTCCTTGACATAGCACTATATGTACAAGGCACCAATCAATGCTGTGAGATACATCAACCTGCAATCACAAAAAAATTAAGAACACAGTTTAATGGTTGGTTTGAAACCTCACTGGAAGTTTATCTGAAAAAAAGCTTTGAAAGTATACCCATACTACAGCAATTAAAAACCAGCCTCACTCCTGTTTTCAGAGCACATTCATTTGTGACTTTACATTGATGGTAGGACCACAAATCTTCAGTTGCTTCAGCAACTAAAGTTGCTGTGATCTGAAACCTAACTGTAGCTAGAAGTAATAAATATCATATAGCCTAAAGCTGAGCAACCTTATTCAACAGAGGTACCAAAACCACATTAATAATTTTATTATTTTAGATTTATGATGACTAGCTTAGATAGAAGACCATTTTGGAAAATTTCTTATATTACTTCTCTTTGTGGTCCAGTTGTTGCACTTGAAGTGATATCAAAGAATTTTTAAATATGTTTTTTTTAAAAAACCTCATCTTTCTAAATGGCTGCTAAAAACCCATGGGCATTTGTCTCAGGGCTATTTTAAACAATGTGCTCTTGACTGCAGAATTCAGGAGTTATGATGTGTATACAGAAAGCCTGAAAAGAATGGAGTTGAGGAAGAATAAAGAAAATGGAATAATCTGAATAATGCCTCTGGTAACCAATAATTCTGACATGCCTGGTTATGCGTTCTGTTGTCATCTAACCATAAAGAGAATGGAGTACATCTCATTTCACTTAATAGGAGCAGATGGATGCAGTACTGTTCAGCATCATCTACAACAAGTAATTGTATTGCCATCTCACTGACATACAGTCTACACAGTTTTTCTTTTGTTTGACATGCACATACTTTACAAAAAATGCCCCAAAGATGCAGCAGTGGCACATTAAGAGCTACTACAGGGAAAGATGAGGCATTCCCACCTGTTCCATCTTTTATGGTCCTCAATCTCACAAAGCCTTTGGGCTGTCTTCCCAAACCCCTGCAGAATAAACAAATGCTTCAGTGTTGCAAAGCTGAGAATATGCTTGGGTGCCCTAGTAATTTGCTCTGCTCCATTTGTTTTTAACTCAAATTACAAAGGTCACTCTCAACATTAAAAATGTGAGCAAACTCTTACTTCCCAAACAAATAAATAACAAGCAACAAAATACAGAAAGAATCAAAATTTGCATTGGCTTTCTGATCTATTTACTTCAGTATTCACAGAAGTAATACTTGTAAAAGGTGTCCATTTCCTTTATTAAGTACTCTGTTTACTGGAGTTTATCTTTAAATGATCTAAAGGAACTCTGGTCATAAGAAAAGCACAGATACCTCAAAACCATGAATTTGTTCTGAGCTATAAACATGGGATCAACATTTTACTTCACTAAATCCAAAGAAAAATGGAGCACTTGTCTCAATCACAGAGAGGAATTAAGCCCTGATTCCTATATGACATCATAAGTCAGTGCAAAAGTCTGAAACAGAGCGTTTCAGCTGTACCGTGTGCAGGCTGCTAAACCACGAAATGACCTGATGGCCTCTTCTCCTCCTTGGAAAATAAAATACCTCTTTCCATTTTTCCTGCTTCTCATCACAACCACCTACCTCTGCTCATCTGGCCAGGAAGAACATAAAGAGGGCGTAATTGCTGCCTGTTTGGGACTGCTGAAGGCCTGACTGCTGGTTGCCTTTAATCACTAACAGAAGCATGATTCCTTGAGACAAGGGTGTGTGACACACACACCAATGTTTCTCACTTCCGTTATACAGCTAAGTTTTGTTTCCCATTAAAGCAGAAAGCACTAAGAAAGAAGTGCTCAAAAGAAAGTTATCCTTTCCAAAGTCCTACCAAATACAAAAAATGATGAAATGGAAAAACTAGATCATGAAGAAATCTGTTAAATCTTTTCAGAGAACAACTGAACTGGAAATAAGTGTTGGATTGCACAGGGGAACAAAAATTTCACACATGTGATTTGAGCACTTTTTGTTCTTTGCAGTGAATAGGAAGGGATCTGTAATCATGATAATTACAGGTTTAACCAAAAGCACATGCAAATGGAGAGGGTGGCAATTCAATGTTATTGAATCAAATGTTAAGTCTGATGGTTTCCATTACACTTTTCCCTTAAAGTCTTATGTATGTACTTGAATAAATGTATGTTATATACATGCAGAGGGTATGTCAAAATATTTAGAATTATTTATACACTTTGGGAAACTGGTGTAAATTCTTTAACTACCTATCTCAAAAATCAAGTTCAGATTGTGTCTCAGGTGTTTAGTCAACCATACTGCCAAAAATCAATAAAAATAAGTCATCAATATGGGAGCTTCTTTATTATTTGTCTTATTACAAAATCTTTTGATGAACGTGTATTGTCACTGTATTTTCAGACTTAGAGGTATATGAGGGAACCCTTTAATAGGCATAACAAACAGAGACTCTCCTTTTTATATCAACTAGAGACCATAAAGAACTCAGTTTCATTCTACTTTCCAGAAAAATAAAGTATTTCAATTACTTTGTGGATACCATCATTATTTTACTACTGTTTAAACTGAAGTTATACCATCCTAAATTACTACAACATCCATTTTAGGGTACACTTCTGTATCACTGGTATCAGTTTCACTGGAATATAGCTCAGCCCACCCACTGCTCAAATAAAACCTTTGCCTTAAGTGTCGGCCAAAAGGGATTGCACAGAGCTGTGACTGATAGATAAACTGTTTACACAAGATGAAAGTGCTAGCAAGGTCAGGAGAATGTCACAAAATACACATTCCTGTCAAAAGTAAGTAATTGAGATCAATTTATTAATCACAGGATGCTGCATGGCCAAGGATAAGGGAGGAATGTGAACATGGGGATCAGAGCACAGGTCATGAGCAATGCTCGTGCAGGGCTGCCGTGAAGGTGGAGTCGCCTGCACAGGAGGTTTGGGTCAGCACATACCTTCTGATCACTGGAGAAAGAAATCATGTAACACTGTACTGACCAAAAGAGCTCTGCTTTCTGCCAGGCATACAGACACTGACTCCTCAGTAGAACATCTACCCAAGCAGCATCCTTATAATAAAGCTTGCCAAACCTCAGTCAAGCTTGTGGTCCTCGCTTAGAACAGAAGAGCAAGACTGAAGCTTTTCAGCTAACATCATACTAGCACCAGCATACTGTCAGACCATAAAAATACTACCAACAAAGGACAGCAACAGCTTTTACGGCGCTTAAAGGCCAACAGTCTCTAAAACAAAAGAGAGACCTGTATTTTCCTGTATATGCCTGTATTTTTCCTACAGAAGACAACACAAAAGAAACTAACTTAAAGCAAAACTTATAAAATTCCGAATTCGCTATTACATATTAAAAAATACATCTGTATGTGACACAGTGCATTGCTACTGCCTTGAGGGAAGCAGAGCCACTCAGCTGGAGGAAGACACTGACTAATCACCTTAAAGCAGAATCTGTTGAAGTGTTAAACTAGCTTTTAGCCCCAGCAGTTCCTTCTGCTCTCTGGTTATTTCAGTTCAATAACTCATTTGCTCAAGTTGAAAACCAACTAGGAGGGGAAAAAAGAGGAAGGGTTGCTCTCTTCATGCAGAAGAAGAGAATAGAATAGTAGAATAAAAATGATGTGATAGCTGAAAAGGTCTGCTGCTTCTGAAATGTTGGGTATGTACTAACCAGAAACAACAGTTAATTAATTGCAGATAGCATTGCATTTTATAATTTAACTCCTTCTGAAGTATTGGACATGTCTAAGGTAGATTTAAATGACTAATAAAAACACCATATAACTCATAAGCACCTTCATCTCATGGGGAAATTTATCCAAAAGTGGTCTCAAATGAAATACTAAAAAAAAGCTCAAAATAAATTACATTGTTTACTTTCTCCTATCTAAGAGACTCAAAGTAAGATTGAAACCAGAACTGAAATAATTGATGTATATCAATTGATTTCAGTAAAGACATTTACTGCTTTATTTCTAATCCACCATCATCATGTTTTTAAAGTTATAAAAACCTCCTAGCTAAATATAAGAAATTTTTTGACTGGGGGTGGGGGAAGGGGTTAATCAGAAATAATGTTTTTATCTGATTCTCAACAGCCTTCCTATCCTTTCCATGCCTGCAGCAGCTGATCACAATATTTAGTAATTCTTAACCCAGCCAGCACTCTTAGCTCATCTACATGCTGTCTAGAGTAGAAGTCATTGAGCCACTGGCTGCCGGCTCCCCTTTCCTGAAATGCCCTCAGCAAACTGCCTTCCCCACAGAAAACAATTAGACGTGAACAGCAGGGCATCCAGGCCATTTGGAACTTGTCCAGTACAGCCGCACATGGAGAAGGGGGAAGTCACCATTCATTTTAATGCTGGCTGCTTCAGAGACGACAACAAAGTATTTATTATCTGAAAGCTGTCAGCATGTGTAATGAAGAGAAATAGGAAGCTACAGCTCTGTATGTGTTTTGTAAGCCACAGCCACTGCTAGGGAAGTAATATATTCCTAAGTTGTTTAAGCAGTGCATGCAGCTTAAGGCTGAAGTGATTGTTTATGCATTTGTAATGAAATTACACACAGGATTATGAGTTAAGTGGTTAACAGATGGAGGGACAGAAATTTCTAAGCCTTTTTGTTAAAATTACCTAGGTTATTCTTCTTCAGTAGCCCAAGAGATGTTTGTAAAAAGAAAATGACATACCTCAGGCCAAGGTTTATAAACTTGCACTTCAATCTACTATCCTGTTTACAAATACATGAGATAAACATTAAGAGACTGCAGTCATCTGAAGACTGCCTGCAAATGTGTTCTCAGCTCTGTTTATTCATAAATTGAGTTAAATCTTTTGCACTGATTCAATGGTAAAATTCATATTACTTCCAGTGAGCATAAAAGGGAGACCAGTGTTGCCATCATGGAGTGCCCTAAATTCCAGCTGAAGTCTCCATATTAATGCAGTGCATTTATCTATTTTAAAATGCATCATCTGCAGATGGCTTCTCCTTTAACTTCATGGATGATCTTTGGGAGTGACTCACTGATCTAATTTTTGTCTACAGAACAAGTAGAAAAGTTGTCCCATTGTCTAGCTTTGACTTAATGTGCAAAACCCACATCACCACAAATCAATTTATGCAAGACTGGTGATCTCTTTGATCAACTCCATTTTATAAGACAATAAATATCTACTATCAAAAAAATGACAAAAATATGTGTTTGGAAGATGTACATATTATTTCTTGGAATCCAAGAATCTGACTGTAAGTCAGTGGTGGGTCTTTCTTAAGCATTAATTGGTGTATTATTACTTGCTCTTTATGGCAGGTCTGCAACTGTGGTCATCAACACCTTCCAGAGGAAAATAATCTCAAATAGACCTCAATCATCCTGTTTACCAATATGATCAGTGGAAAAAAAAATCCTTTTTTTTCTTTTTTCACCTTGCCTAGGAGTAAGGCCAAAACCCAAAAGCTGTTTCTGAAAGGGATTTCCCTTTAATGAGTGGTAGCACAGGATGCTTTCAGACATGAAAGGAGGGAAGATACTAGAAGGAATGGAGAGCACTTCACTAGGCTGTCAAGGAGAATTTGCCTAAGGAGGCAGCAACAATAAAAAGAGGTTTATCTGTGCTGAAGTTCTCAGTTCTTTAAAAATGAGGAACAAACACACTTGAACAGCTTAATCCTTGCTCTATATCACTATTTTTTCCTGACAAGACTTTTCCCTGTTCTCTTTCCATATCCAAACAGAACATCTAGCCAAGAACACTAGTTGTGTTCATTTGTTCATCTCATGCTCCAGAAGAAAATCAACTATCTTCCCACCCTGACCCTATATGAGCACGAGCCAAAGTTGCTCCTTTGTGCGTAGGTGTAAGCAGATGTTTAACTCAGTAACTGGTGTCCTTGAGTCTTGTAATTGATTTGCCTCTTCCTGTGGGGATGTGATTCATAATACACTCTCTCTTCCTTTCATATTTATCCAAATACATCAGCAGAAGCAGCCCCACAGGCCACTGGCCAGCAGAGCTGAGGACCCCTTCCTGTAGTCAGAGTCCAAAGGACTAGGTGGAAATGACATTAAAATGAAGGTTAGTCCACTTGATATCTCACCATCTTCCTCATTGGCAGAAAAAGAAGCAATTTCTTTTAAGCAGGAATGTGGGACAAAAATTCTTCTTTATACTGGGCACCAAACTCACACTGTAATCCTAAAGAGAAAAGTGTGTATTTAGATGCTGGACTAACATGCAGAAAGCAGAAGACAACTAACCCTACCACTAATTTAAATGATAGTAAATTGTAGTTCATTAGTATAAATTTGTTATCCCAAAGTATTAAAGCAAATAAAGACACAGTCACAAATACAGTCACAAATCCCTCTAGAAATAAAATTCTTTATCTTGGAGCATAGTACACAGGTCAGCGGCCTAGACCACAAAAGTCAACACTGTTGGCTTTTACTTTATTTTGGCAAAGGATTTTGGCTGAAGTTCCCAGTTCCCTACACGGATTGAGCGGCACAGCCCTTTGGAGCCTTACCATATGGCCCTTCAAATCCCTTCACTCCCTGGGGCATGACTTTCTTGTCCATTCTTCCAAATGCACCGCTGTAGGTGTTGATTTATAGAAATGGTAGGGATTTGTTCCTTCCCGCCCCTTTCCTGACAGGTTGCTGGGCCCCAAGAATTGCTATAGTACATGAGTACATGTATTTTTGTTTGTGTCAGATGCAGAAATGCAGCAAGAAACTGAGGCAATGCTCCATAGCAAAACCATATGACGTTTCTCTTCATTTTCTGCTTTGTATGGTCCCATCCCTGTGCAGCAGGAAAAGAGGCTCTGTCAATCCCATTCACTTCTTGTATCTAACATAATGCAGGCACTGCTCTGCTTGTTTCTCTCTCAAATCCCCCACAGGATAGCCAGAATACAAAGGAGATGTTTGAATGAGAAGTCCAAACCCACTGAAACTGCCTAATGACAACTTCTCACTTCCTCATTAATGGTGGTGGACTTCAAACAACCCTTCCCACCTCAGTCTCATTCTTCCACATCGCTGATGCCCCAAGACCACTCCAGTGCCCTGTCCACATATAGCCAACAGCAATTATTTAAAAACTTATTTAAGGAATTGTGAGGAAATGGGATACAGGAGGTGAAGAGTTCCTTCAAACAAAAGGAACATTACCGTCTCAGTCAAGAATATGTTTTACTTTGAGCCTAATAATGTATTTATAAGTGCTTTCTGCAAATGACTTGCCATCTTTTTTCCTTTAGGACTTAAAGGTTACACTAAATTTCAGAAATGCCTTATATTAACTTTGATCTCTGTGTTAAAAATAAGTAGATAAATGGTGCTAAAGTCTTTTCATTCCGGAAGGATGTTGGGTGATAAACTGCAAGGGTCAAGTTCTGACCTGCACAACCCCAGAGCAGAACTTCATTACTTCAGCTGTACAGAGAGCTAAAAAGACCTGATTTCCTAGTGGTCCCAAGAGATATAATGATTGACAGGCAGATAAATAAGGAAGTAGAGTTCTATGAAATATGGACTATCTTTGAATTTAGAGGAAATGAGAAAAGCAGAAGGACCTTTTGCAGTCCAAGTTAAGTGCAGGCTTAAGAATAAAAGGCATAACATTAATAAATCTTCAGATTAAATAAATATTTAAGACAAGAGAAAAGCAAATTGCTAAATCATAAAGCGTTCTAAATTCAGATTGAAAAAGGCTGCTCTTCAGATAAAAATATGTCTTCCTTGAAAACTGTATGCAAGTAAAACTGGAGGAAAGACAGACTAACTCTCAGTAAGAGAAATGTTTTTCTTCTACAGATACAAATGAATAAAATGCATTTTGGGCAAAAGAAAAAGTGAACTGATAGGCTTAAACGTAGAAAATTAAAGGAAATATTCCTGAAATTTTGCCTAATAGGAAAAAAAATTTTAAAAATCCAACAACACCCAAACCCACATGACTACTTTCTTCTTCATTTTTATTTCTCTACATACGAACAGAAAATTCTTTTTCCTTCTGATAGCAGCTTTAAAGACAAATGTGCAATTGTGGAAAGCACATAAGGCATTTCCCTGTCCAGCATTTGTCAAAGAAAATTCCAAAGGAAAGCTGCTGGTGATTAACTTCATAATAGATATGACAAATTTGGAAATCCAGTGGAAGGTATTGTTGCATTTCTTACTTCCATAGATGTCACAATGACTACATTACCCTGTTTTTGTATGTGTGCCTATCCATTCTTAGACAAGGTATGCCTTCTGAAGGAATAGCAAAAAATTTCAAAATTTCACATGACCTTTGGGTTAAATCCATCACATAAAGTAATAAAAGCTAATAGCATTTTGGGAAGAAGAGTAGTATCTTTGTTATTTACGATTTTGTAGCACATAGTAAAGTTATTTCAGGTCATTTTACTTACGGGAACAAATTTTTCTCAAGTTTTAATTAATGACTTGATACTATCTCTTTTTTTGAGTCACATTACAGGTATTTTGGATAGGGTTGTAGGATGAAAAACAGACCTTGGAAAAACACAGATTGGTTGGATATGGCCATTAGGCCCTGCTACGGTATACAGCAATAAAATTATTGTAGAAATCTGATGCTTATTAATAGCAATCATCAGCTCTATAAATCAGACTAGATCTTACCTATGTTAATCATGTGGTACCAAATGAATGACACATGGTCCTGGCACAGGCCATGAGAAGAGTGCTATAGTCTGTAGATTTCATATAAAACAGGTAGAAAGGACTAAATCCACTCTGTCCAGAACAACAACAAAAAAAAAGGTGATAATAAAGTTTGTTTCAAAACTGGAAAGCTTCGCCATTCATCCACCAATCTAAGCCAAATGCAGTTAAGTGATACATTATGATCAACAGAAAAATGTGAAAAATAAGAACATGACTGACATTTAAAGAAACCTCAATGAAATGCTTTTACCTCTATAAATGTCACTGAAACTTCTGTGGAGTGCCTGGCCACAATCACTATTTCCATCTCCAGTTTCCCTGAAACGCTCTCTTGGTGCAGAATTTAAAAACCATCACTTCAAATCTCCTCCCCCTTCCTCCTTCTCCCAGCTTTTACTGCTGAGCATGATGTCTTTCAGTACGGAGTGTCTCTTTGTTCAGTTGGGATCAGCTGTTCCAGCTGTGCCCTCTTAACTCCTGGTGCCTCCCCGGCCTCCTCGCTGGCTGGGTGGGATGAGGAGCAGAAAGGCTCTTGACTGTCTGCAAGTCCTGCTTAGCAATAACAAAAATATCCCTGTGTCATCAACACTGTTTCCAGCACAAACCCAAAACACAGCCCCATACCAGCTACTGTGAAGAAAATTAACTGTATTATAGCTGAACCCACCACAAACTTCTTCACATTTTTCTCAGCCTCAGTTTAATCCTGCCATTCACATATTCTATACAACAGAAAAGGACCAGTTTAAGAAAGTTAGGTCTTTTATTTTCCATTTCCTCCTGTATTTGTTAGATTTCTCTCACCCCTGTGATTAATTTTCTATTTCTTTATTGGTCTTTTTTTTTCTTGCAAAAACCTGCTGAAAGATTATCTTTTAAATCTTGTTCTGTACTTAATTTTTGCTTCTTCTTAGTGACTGTCTGGTGATGGAAGACTGCGTAACAGAGCCTTTATCCTACAAACAAGATAGTGAGACTGGTCATTTACAATTTGTACTTCTGTGTGCAAGGGCAGGGATATGCTAGAGAATAAAATATTAGTTGGTGAGCTACTCTTGAACTGAAATATATTGGAGACATGCAGGAATAGAATGGAAATTTCTCCACTTTAATGAAATAAGAGAAGCCAGCTAACCAACATAAAACTCACTCATATTCAGTCAATCCAACATATCCTCCTCAAAGCACTCACAACTTATTTCAGAGTCCATAAGGGAATAATCAAAAGAAACAATGTCACAAACTATGTCATGTTAGCCACTAAGATTTAGCTGAAATGGGTATAAACAAAGTCTCTCTATTCCTCATGCCTAATTAAAGAGCAGTTAATTATGATTGTCTAGATGAGACAATTTCACTCAAAAGAAATTTCCAGTGGGAAAGATGAAACCAGCTTTAAAAAGCATCTTGATAAATGATTTTTTAGGTGGGAATTTAGTTCAGTGAAGAAATATGACAAAACACAAGAAAGCCAAGATGCTAATGTAGGCTGGGGTAACCGTAGGTCTCTTTCAGAACTCCACCGTTCATGCTAGGGATCCATTTCAAAATGCAATCCTGATGTTGTTCTACCATAAATTTTGCTACGAACTCATGTCTGATTTCCACTGTGTTTCTTACACTTTGGATAAATGAAGTGGGAAACTGATCAACACATTCTGAAGTATTCCTCAGGTGACTTGTATCAGAACACAGTATTTAATGAAGTGCCATAACAGGCAACTGTAGTCCTCCTTTTTGGAAGGACATCAAGCACTGGGGATGCTGGCAATAGCGTACATTTTTCATTTGAACACTATTTCCAGAGACTTTTTTTTTCACTTGAAACAACCAATCTCACTTAGCAGGCAAACAGCTGTTCTTCATCCAACAACTTCACCCAGAGTAAGGGATTTTAAAGGACACGTCTGGGGTATTTTCTGTATTCATATGCAAACTGCTATGAAGATCATGACCAAAAGTAAAAATAAAAAAATGAAGGTCTTCCCTTGTGTGCAGAAGCAATAACACCACAATATTTTATCACAACATTTCAGCTTTTCTTTTCTTCCTCAGTTGTTTACACCATAGTCAAACCCTATTTTCAGACCCAGGAGTTTCTTAAGGCACATTGTGACAATGTCAAATTGTTTTTAGCAATGGAAGCTTAGACATTCAAAACCTTTTTTTCTCCAACATGCTCTTGCAATGTCATTTGCTTTGAGATTTTAAATAAAAGCAGCAAATTTTTGGCTTCCCAGAAGAGACAGGATGTATGCTGTGCTCAAGAAAAGGAAGAGAGGCAACTGTACATATATGTAATCTTACTTCTGACAAACTTTGCTACTGGTTGACTTTGGTTAAGTAGTCTCAGTATAAAGCAAACAAATTTGATCCAATTTATATTTCTAAGTATTTTCTCTATTGTTTTCAGTGTGGTGCACTAAATCCACCGACCACTCCAAGTTTTTTGGGTAAAAAACAGCAACTGAAGGGATACCCAACTGTCTTTTCAAGGGGAAAACTAACCACCTTGTCCGCTTTTCTTCTCATGAAAGGAGATCCTCAGGCCAAGGACCTTTTGGAAAGGCAAAACCAATAGCCTCTCATTCCTAGTTCTGCCAAACCATCGTTAAGAAAGACTTGGAATAAATGCTTCTAAAATAAAATAGAAAAATAAAAAAAATTTAAAAAAAAATCTGGTTTTTATTCATACAACTATTTTCATCAGGATCAATATTTTCCACAAAGCTTCCTGAAACAAAAGTACTTTGAAGCATTCTCAGCAGAACTTTTACTGTGGCTATACATAAACATAACACTAACATGCCCTTTGCAATAGAGAATTTGAGAGCCAGATTTTTTGTAAACAATATTAAGAGCTGCCTCCCCTGCTTGCGTCTCTCCCTGTCTCACCATTAACAGGCATTAAGGTAGGTTACTACACACTAAATTCATTTAGCACTCACTAATTTCCCAAATGTTAAGATCCTCCTTTATAGCATTAAAAAACCCCAAAATCTCCTTCCAATGATATAATGAAACAACCCATACTGTAAACAGCTGTAAACTAAGATTAACATTATCATAATTTTATGTCCTACAGGACAAACTGACTAAGAAAATTCAGGATTTATCTACTTTAAAATGCACATTTTGAAAAGTATTACGTTGATGCAGCAATCTCAAGGAAGTTTCACATTAAAAGGATAAAAAGAGAGTTACTACTGTGATTACCTAGAAATATTCCAAAGATGTTTCATTCTGTGTCTTCCCTACAAAATTGTCTTTGCTAATATAATAACAATAAGAAATTTTAAGTAACTAATTAAATGTCAATAGGTAATATTTTCAGCTCTGTATAGTCTTCCTATATAGCATAGTCCAGGCTATGGATTTTAGTAATTAAAATTGTTTGTCTCATGCCCATCAGAAGAAACAGCAACAATGTAAGAAAGGCAAGCATATCAGTAAAGATGTCTCACAGAAGTCAGCTTTTTTCCATGCAGCTCTTCAGAACATCAACTTTGTAAAGGCATCTCAACAACTGTCAACACCTGCTATACATTAATACCCTACTTGAGAAATTTTACTCAAGATGTCCAGGTTGCAGATGTGGGTCATTATTGTATTCTATCGTAATAGAAGCGGTTTCATCTTCACTAGCTACAGTTCTTTCAATTACAAAAGTGTATTGCTATTACTATAAAATTCATTAAACAGACAGCAAATGTTTTACACAAATTTGAGCAGAGTGTTTCATAACTGAAATGCACCTTTGGGTATTGCTCTTTCTCCATTAGAAAACATTCTGTACAATATGGCTCCTGATATTTGAGAGGTGGGACTATCATCCTTGGGAAACTATTCTGTCTCTAACACTACAGAGGTCTCCTGACACTCAGCTTAAATATTGTGTTGTTCAGATTCATTTTTTTTCTCTCCTAGACATATTCTTGGAACATGTTTTAAACAATCTCACTCTGTGAGAATCACATGCCATACGCAAGCCAAAATGTCTTTTTCATCTTTCCTTTTTTCACTATATCTTTCCTTCATTGCATTTCATTGTGTGGACACTCACCTGACATGCCCCTAGAAAACACTACTATTACTGTGGAGGGAGAGAAAGGTCACTGAGCGTGCTCTGAAAGACTTTATATTCCCAGTGATTATTAGCATTCCTTGTGTTTCAGAAGTTACTATCACATGGGAAACACCTTCTAACATATATGCATGAATTCAGGGATCCTTTCCTGTAGTCACAACAACACAGGAAGAATTACCACACCTGAAGGCCACTGAAAATATTCACACACACACAAAAAAAATCTGTCATGTGTCTTTCCATCTATTATATCACTTAATCTTGCATTAGGATGAAATTTGACAGGTTACAAATAAAAAAACAGGGAAAACAATTGCAGAAATGGGATCCGAATAGAGACACTCAAGCCTTGCCGTTTCCTTTCGCTATTAACCCACTACCACTGTACCGTAAATATTTTTTGCCGCTGCCGCACCTTATTTTCTTTATGAACTCAGAATGAGAAACCAGGGAAAATGAGAACATTTTCTAACAAGGAATAACTTGAAAAATGCATTTTCCTCTGTTCTTTTTGTTTTAATCAGACTTCATTCATCCTGATTCCATGAAACAATATTAAGCAGCTGCCTATTATCTTGATTAATTGAATCAGATCAAGCAGAATAACATTAAAATGTTATCCCAAATATTCAGTTCAGAGCAGCAAGACTTGATAGTGCTAGAGGGGAAAAAACTCAACCTGTAAGAGCTATAGCCCAGCGGTACACTCTCTCACAAATGGGTAGTTACTCTAAATATATGTGATTAGGAACCAAAGCAAGTAATTTCTTAGGTTGTCTTCAATTCTCTGTTTGAGAAATTTGCTAACAAATGAGATTAACCATCTAACTTCTCTAGGTAAGTGAGAGCAATACAGCATAAAGCAGTTTTAAAGAATATGAAGGATGCATTGAAAAAATAATATATCAGCAACAGTGCTGACTTTGGAGACTCCTCTCTTCTTTATAATGTAATGTAGTTGTATCTGTGGTAGCTTTATATTTTACCTTTACAGGCATTTTATTTGTTCTGGCTCCTTTTTCTTTTTTTGACTGACCAATTAATAATTGAATCATAATTAGCAATGATAAAAATCAAACTAAAATCAAGCCCTTTGGTAATGTTCTGCCAATCTGTACGATCACATATGTTAATGTGATATAACCCATCCTCTCCTATTATTCATTTGGACCCAATTTAAGACCTGAAGTCAAAGCAAAATTCTCCTCTGGTTGCTGGTCAGGTCTATTTTAAGATTGAACACTTTCCTGAAATTGCACATGCATATCAGGTCCCTAAACTCTGAGATCTGTAAATTCTGGCAGAACAGAACCATTTAATTATAAAAGTTCCAGTGAGCCCTGATGGTGACCACTCTCTATGGTGGTGCAGCACACACACAGCCTGTGAGGTCAACAACAATTTCCTCTGTTAGAACAAATTAGGTGTGCCACTTACACCCCAACAGCATAGCAAAATTACAAAACTGATTCCCCAGGTGGATAAAGCTTCCATCTAGTTGATTTAAATTTTACAGTTGTTCAAAAGCAATCTGCTTTAAATGAAATAGTAACTGCAATTTTGTGTTACGGATCTGATTTGGCTCTCACCCATGTTTAGGTCAACTCACTCTCTCACAGCAAGGCAATATTACTCAAATATGTTGTCGACTATAATAAAAGGCCAGCAAAGAACAGAACATTTGCTGTGTGTGCACCTACCTTGCTTTATTCACTTCAGCTTGACCTCCACAGCTTGTATGTAAGGCAACCATTTGAACTGCTTTCACTTATGACTTTTATTCTTTCTTTAACTTTTTTTTTCTCTTTTGTTTGTTTGGACATGATATTGATCACAGGATTTGATCTGTCACAGACTTAAATTCTCCAGGAGCTGTCAGCCACGCAGAACCAGCGTATTCCATCAAAATAACACTTTACGCTGAATTTAACAACATTAAAGAATAATACCCATCACATCAGAAGCTCTTTATGTAGTTGAGAAGAAAGCTTTACTATATGCTCCAGGAAAAGTAATTTAAATCCAGCAACTTTGCCACAGTCAAAAAAGTTTGCCAAATAGGAAGCAGAACAAGTGAGTATCATCTTCACCCAGATGGGAATGTTGCCAGTAAACACACTGTAACTAGATCTCAAAGCTGGAACTGCACATGTGGATAACCCACACTCCTTTTCACAGTTTCAAAAATCAAAATATATTATTTTTTCATTATTTTCTTATTGTTGGGCTATTTATAAGGTGTACTTCCCCTGAGGGAGGAGTTCACTGCATATGCCATTTTTCATTACATCAGGAAAAAATCTCCTAGGACTTGTAAATAGCTATGTTTTTAATAGCATCTGATAGCACCACGAGGCACTGACTAGGATCATGGCCAATAAGAAGATATAACCCATATGGTCCTTTTATCATCAAGATAATCATGAAGAACACCTTCTGTATTTTCACCACTCTGAAGCATATGAGATCTACAAGGGAATAAGCAATCAGGGAAATAAAATCAAACTTTTGTATTCAAAGTTATGGCAACTACTCTCATCTGACTTCTACATACTCCATGTGAAAAAATCCCAGAAATGCTGTGCTCAAAAGTAATACTTTGATATGACCATAAAGAATCACCTTCCAGAGGGTTTTGGAAATACACCATAATGTGTTGCCCCCAGTCTAACCTCCTCTCCATCCATTCCAGCTGTGCTATTCAACACAGGACAGCGGGATTTACACAGATTCCTACAGGGGCCTGGAGGAATCAACAACAACAAGAAAAACCTTTCCAAAAAATAATGATCTTGGCTCAACCCTGTGGTAATTAGAGTAATCCTGAGAGGAATAAGAAAGCCAAATTTAGAGAAAAGGAAGGCTTTAGCAAACAGAGAAGGATAATACTAGGGGGAGACCGGAACAGAAAAGTGGAAAATAAGACAGCATGGAAACTTGCATTTGCTCTCAAGCCTCAGACTTTTCCAGCTCCTTTTGATTAACCATGCCAGGGAGACACTGCTTCTGCTGCCGCTTGCTTTTCCTTTCGGAAATTCAAGCACTGGAATTCCACCCAGCTGATAAATTATGTAACAACATTAAGAATACATGTTTTATTTTTTTAACTTTAGCAATATCTCTGCCTGAATTTTGTAGTAAAAGATCCTGGAGAAAATCTTTGTAGTTCATTTCTTGATCAAACAACCTGAAAAATGAGCCAAAAAGACAGTGTAGCAGCATTATAAAAATACAGAAATTATTAAGTTTTTGAACTTCACACACATCAGCTGTCTAAAAAGAAAAATATGTGTGAGCAGTAACAGGGCTGTTAAAACAACCAACGACACCTATACAGACATTCGGTTTTTATTTTTATAAAAAAAGGTCAGATTTATTAGTGCCAATGTATGTTCATAGAAGGAAACAAAAACTAAGCTAATCTGAGTAGCAACTTACATCAAAGGATATCAAAATAATATTTCTTGTAAGTGAAACATAATACTTCATTTAAACTTGATTCTTGCAAACTAGAAGTCCTTGTTATCTGTCTATGAAGCCTTTAAAGAAAAGTTGCTACAGTCAAACAGGGTCCTGATAGAACTTGGCACATAAAGAAACAATTCCATGTTCACCCATACAATACCTCTCACTCTCCTGGAGCACTCATTCATACAATACTTACATAATGCATATACATTATGACTAAAGCCATGTACGGCCTAAAGCACATAGAATATCTCAGTTCTAAATGTAACGTATCTCTACATCAAAAGCAGGTCACTGTATTTACAGCAGAAGATCTCTCTCTGCAGATGGGGCTTTTGCTTGAAGATTCTTTTGTTAGTGTATGATAAGATGCTCAAGTTGTCAAATTATTTATCAAATTAGAAGTGTATCTACAGGAAGATCTGTCTGATTGTGTGCGAGGATTCTAAGGCAATAATAGTAGTTGTTCCACAGGAATAGCGCTGCCACTGCAACCCACTTTCCATCGGAGCAATAAAGCCTTCCTTCTCCAGATGCAGCCAGGTATAGTGAGACATTCATGATCTGCAAACTGTTGGCTCAAAAGTCTAAAACTTCTTGGTTTGTTTTTCTTAATGTTCATGGAATAGCACCATAGGAATTCACACTTGATATCAAAAAAATCCTGGGTCTGTTGTTTTGTCTTGCTTTTTTCACCATCATGGATATTCTTACTCTTAGAAAAAAAATCCTAACAAAAACCTCTTTGGGAAACTTCTCTTTTGGACACTACTGCAGCTTCATTTCTGAGTAACTAAATCAGGCAAACAGCTCATTCACAAAAAGGTCCCAAGAAATAAAGCTTAGCAGTGGTTTCAAATGTACTGCTGAAAACAAATTCATCAGTAGGAGGAGTTTCAGATGATCCTTGACCATTTCTCTTTCTCATGGATACTGATTTTGATTTAGGACAGGTTTTCATCTCAGTCTCTTTCTATATTCAGTGCAAAATAAGAGCACATCATCAGAGATAGCTTACTTAACCATAAAACCAAACATTTTCAGATGCTTACACCATTCAAATTCAGTCAACTAGTGATGACTGATGTAACAGTTCAGACTTCTCAGTCGTTAGTAAAACAAAATACTCTATAGATCAGTTATGTTTCAGAAGTAGGATTTTCCAGTTTCAAAACACTGATAACCTGATATGACAGATGAATTTGTAAAAAACACAGAACAGTGCAGGAAGGTCTCCCATTTCATATCTTCTTTCAAGTCCTTGTACACGCTGTACGCGGGATTCAAAGTCAAAGCAACTGGGTAGAAGGACAGTATTTTGAGTGTGTGACCTAAAAGAGCTTCTTTTCCTCCTAGAGACCATACAATTGTCAGTAGAAAGAATGGTCGACAGGGTCACTTCCCCTGAATGAAAGTGATTGAATCCACACGCAGTTCTAGCACATACTGGACCACGAACAAAAGCTTTTATATTCTCCCTGCATGCAAAGTCCTTTCACAAGCTCTGCAGAGACAGTCAAGTAGGGAACCTGCACATCATCATCTTGACTATTCCACTGGGGTAGGTGATTTTCTTCTTTCATTTTATTTCAGTCTCTGGTCTTATAAGTCAGCATTTCAACTGAACTTATAATAAACATTTGTGCTAATAACTTCAGTTTAAAACAAAAAAATGACACGCCTTCCTTCCTTTTCACTGTGCGTTCTTTCTTTCTCACTCTCATTTTCTGGCATAGAGGTTCTTGTGTTATTTTTTGGTGTGCACACTATCTGGATATTTTATACTTCTGTATCGTATATGAAATCCTTTCTTGTTGATTGTATCATCAGTGTGAAAGTGAAGTAAAAGAGATTCCCCAGCTGAATAAATTTCTTCTGGTGGCTAAAATAAATAAATAAAAAGAAAAAAAATTATTTGTGCACTCTGTGTATTCATTCACTATTTTTTTCCCTTATGAATATTTCTCTTTTCCTGCTACGCCTCACCATGTAATTCCATTGTGTCTCATATGATGCTGTCTGACATCATCAGACAGAATAGTTCTATTCCATTCAGCTCTCACTTACAGGCTTGGAATTTTTGAGGCAGACTGAGGAAATAACCTAAACTCCTAGTTTTTCTCTAGTTCAGCTGGAGTAAGACAGTGACTGAGCAGGATCATGTACAATATTCTAAATTTAGATAAACAGAGGTCAATACCTATTTTTTATCTTATTCTTCGTAGCCCTCTCAATGTCGCGTTTTATTACTGAAGCCTATCAGTCAGAAATATCAGCTGAACTACCAAATCCTCCTTCTAAATTTGAGAAGGTGGTAATATATACTAATAGTGTCTTTTTTCCACTCCAGTTTGGATCGTTTCGCTTTTTATTTTCAATAGCTTTTCTATTTAATTGTATCATTTCTATGTGGTATCTGAAGCCATTCATTTACATCTTACCAGAACCAAACCACCACCACCAGTGCTCAACCATTCCACCCCAAGCTCCAAAAAGAAGAAAATAATTCAGCCCATTTTCTTATTTGCTGCCCTTCTACTTGCAAAATACAGTAACTTGCAAAGAAAAGTATTTTTTTGTGTAAATTAGTAGATTTTAGGCTCAGTTGTAGCATTTCCCTTAGACTACATCCCCTACAGTTCAAATGGAAGCACCTTTTGTGCATCATTAATTAATG
This sequence comes from Platysteira castanea, assembly GCA_013397175.1. Lineage (NCBI taxonomy): Eukaryota > Metazoa > Chordata > Aves > Passeriformes > Platysteira > Platysteira castanea. The sequence goes on along the minus strand of VYXC01012077.1, from coordinate 561,396 downwards.
CTCAAAAATACACTAAAAGGATTTAAGCCAGTTTACCGGTAACTTGTCTGAATGACTAAGATGTTTGACCCAGCACAGTGGCTGAAAAAAGTGACACATAATTACTTAAGATCCCTGTCATCTCATGTAGAGTCTTTGAAGCCTCTTATCTAAGCAAAGAGTATATGCATGAAAGTGTGCTTACACTGGCACACATATAAAGAATTGATGAGGACTTGTGGGATCATCGCACTGGTTTTCACAAGGCAGGCAGCCAGCAGACCAATGCAAGTCTAAAATGAGAAATAGGATACAGCATTTTCAGAGTATCATCTGGCCAATTTCCTCCATGCCTCACAGTTAAAATGTGCCAGAATGCATACAGGATTTCATGGTTTTCTTAAGGCCCATATTAATCACTCAGGTTAGGACCCATTTTTTTCCTAAAATCAGACTTAAGAAGTCAATGAGCACACTATAAATACTTTCCAGCTGCCTCTCCTACTGTAAATGTAGCTTCCTCCCCAAAAATTCAAAGAATTTTAATGTAATAATTTTCAACACTGGTGCACTTTCCTCTATGTAAGGGAAAAAGCTGCTAACTTTTTTTGTGTGCTGATAAACATGCCACTGCTAGCTACTTAAAGCTTAACATAGCATTACAATACTTTGGTCAAAAAATAGGTAAGAATATTTATTGATGAAAGTATTTCAAGGGAGTTATTGTACTAAAAGCCTGCAAATTTATACATTAAAATCTGAAGCAGATAATCTAGCATCTTCACTACAAGGTGTAGTAACTGAATCTCATGGCCCTTACCTTCCTCTGCCCTGCCTTTCTTATTCTTTTTGTGGAAACTAAAAAAAAAGTTTTATACTTATTTACTTACCCCAGATCCACAAAATCGACCAAGTCTCACAGCTGCCTTATCATGACCATCAAAAAGTTCCACGTAATCATAGCCACAGTCTGCCTCCTCCTCAACCTCGAAAGTCTGGAACATTAACTCGACGCGAGAGCCGCGCTCGGCCACCAGGAGCCAGTCGCAGTCCGCCTGAACAGGGTAGTTGTTATCACCAAACTGAGCATGCGAGTACAGGTCCTTGGGCTTGAGTTCAGCTTTCAACCGACCACCACACTCTAAATGGAGGGGAAAAAAAGATAACAAAGCTTATTCAGTGCAAATTTGTGTTTTCTTTTCATAGATGCCCAGTCTTATTCAGGCTGAGTGCATTTTAATGCCAGAAATAGGGTAATCAAAAAAGCTGAGAGCAAAGTACTACCCTGTAGGAATATAAATCCATCATCTGAGTATTTCTTACATAAATTCTGTTTTACAACTAGAGAGACTTGAACACATTTCATAATTTTCAAGTGAAAGACCAAGACAGGGAACACCAAAGCTATAAGGAATGTGGCTTAAGCAGTATGATGGTCTTTGGGCAGGCACTTGAGAGGTTCCTGTGGCCAGCAAGACAACTGCTCTAAGGGTACCCACATTTCAGTGGTGACACTTCCACAGGAGTTAATGACACCATTTGCAGGTGATAGGGGAGGATCAGCTCCAGCACACACATAGCGACTGAGTGCAAAAATCTCCTGTTTCACAGTAGTGTCACCTTTAACCATCATGTGGCACCTGGAGAGCCAGCTCAATACTAAACACAGCTGCCAAGCTTGCTGCCTTGTTTGCTGTGTAGTTCATGAACAGGCCTTTCTCTCCAAAAGAGTGTGGTTGGGAGAAAACTGCTGCAACCAGAGAAAGTCTTGTAGCTGAAAGCCTGCTTGTGAGAGAAGCCTTTGGCAGAAGATCCATGACTTTTGTCAAATCCATTATTTTAGCATAAATTTCTATTTGTGTACAGTTGCAAAATGGATGTGGGGCTTTAGAACTTGTTTATAACTGCTCAAAGAGTTCAGAATTTAAATATGAATTAGCTTTAGCGTACAGGTGAATAAGCTGTCCAACAAATAAATAAAAGTGTTATTAGAACCCAACCAAGAATAGATGGAAATTGTACTCAAGTGAAAAAAATGCATTGTTTGTCATGTTTCCAAAAGGTAGGTGGAGGCTTTTTTACTTTATAGGTACAAAGATTTCAGTGCAAACAGAAAAATTTAGTTTTGGTTTCTCATCAAGAACAAATCATCTCCTACGCACCCATAAAAACATTAAGTGCAAATGAGCTTGAACAAAATATTGAGACTCACAAGTTTAGATGTAATTTTTATAAATAAATGAACAGATAAAATTATCTGCCTTTAAAAATATGTAGATATTATTGATTGATCATTTTAGAGTAACCTGAAACAAACCACGAGATTCAAATCTTTCTGAGCTTTGCTGAAAAGACACTTTGAATTTGACTTCAGTTGCACAGACTCCACCCACACTAAACATGACCAATTGCACAATTATATTGTGAAGAGTCACATTTCAGCTAAGAGTTAACAATGGTAATGACCAAATCCTTACTTTTTAAAAAGGGTGGTTTTTTTCTTAATAGGGAAATGAAGGAATAAAACCAGGAAATACAAACTATATAAGTAATCCATTATGCATGATCTGCTTAATCTGAAATCTCAAATTTTTTGCTTTTAAAGAACAAATAGGAGCACATGATAGAACACCGGCAAATAAGAGAGTTCAAGCAGTTATTTCTCATTGATACTTTAATATACTGTTTTTTCTCCCTATTCTGAATTTCACTTATTTCCTTTTCTTTTGTTGAGGGGAGAGGGGGTTGTTTTGAGTTTATTTTTTGTTTGACTGGACTCTTGCCAATATTAGGAACATCTCTCTGCCTCAGACACCAAACAGCTGCAAAGGAGAAAATGTTTAATGAACTGTCTACATTCTTTCCCTCTGCTTTCTACAGAGGACAGGAGCTTAAAGGAAAGTTCTAGCCATTCAGCCACAGAAAATGGCAATTCCCGTTCCCCTGCCCTTCTCTCGCAGATTATAGTCTCGTATTTTAGTATAGAAATTGCAAGACAAATTTTCATTTTCTTAAGAATTAAGTTGTAGTTTCAGAAGTCTACATCCAGCCTGCACAACGAGGCACTGCATAAGACATGCGGGACAGTGCCACGCAGCACCAGACTGGGCACCAGAGCTAAGCCAGCCACACCACCCATCGTGGTTTCCATTGTGCAGGCATGGCTGCTCTGCTGCAGGCAAGATGTATGATTCTGACTGCAAGGAAATATGTCCAACTTGTAAAATGATGGTCATCTGGCAGCTTCAGGTGGAAGACTTTTTCCAGATTACCTAAGGCACAAAAACCCTCTCATGTTTCATGACATTTCTAGCGACTTTTAGGCTTCTTACAAACATAAGAGCAAATCAAGCACTAGTTTCCTGACTGTTTAACAAGCTAGACAGATGGGAAAAGCTTAAACCCACACCATCTGAACTAATGAAACAAGATTATAAATTCTATTCAGCACTCCCATACTGAATTATTACAGCTATTTTGGAAGCAACACAGGCCTCTAAACTGAGTGACATCTGAGATATCCAAATTTGAGACATCCCCCCAGCATTGACAGATACGAATAGGACCCTACAGTAGATATGCAACCTCCTAGAGCAGTGGCTGCAGGCCAGGCACCATAAATGAAGCTGTCCAGAAGAGAACTAGATGCCTGGGTTAGGGCAAACAGATCACTCCCTGACCAATGATGATTAATGCTCTGTCAGGAGCATTTTTACGAATTCCTCTTGGATGGGTTATGCCTTTTCTGAGAGGGGAAAATATGACAGAATCTCTTTCTAAAACTGTGTTGCACTTTCAAAACAGCATTTTATAAGTTTTGCTCCACCAAAGGAAGCCTTTCTATCCAGTTTATTTTTTTAAAACTTTACTGTATTCGCTGCTACATTTTTATCCTGTTTGCTGAAATATTAAATGGAAATTTGGAAACTGGATAGCACTTCAAGCCAAGAAGTGTCATAGAAGGGAAATCAACATCATCAACAGCATCTACTGGAATAAAAAGATGTCATTAAATCATGAAGATGCCAGGAATGCAGCAGCAGAGACAGCTCTGGGTGTAGAATCCAGCTACTCATTCACTGCTCTTGTGTTACACCAGTCCTTTTACTGAGTGAGTTCTGCCAACATGTTAGAAGTGAAGGGAGCAGCTTCCTCAGCACTCCCTGTCTGCCCACACAGATACGCAGGATCGAATACAACCTTGTCTACTTCCATTGCACACCATCAAGTATTTTTTTCTAGAAAAGATAAACTAAGGGAATACAATCCTCTGCCCATACACTTGTTAGGTGTCTGTTCATTCATGTGTGCCCACAGCACAGAGGTAAAATTCTCACAGAAGTCTCACAGAGCATCTGTGTTTGGCTCAAGACTGGAGGAGCAGACTGCAGGACCCGAGTTGTCCCTCATTCAAGCACTGCCTCCAGGAACATGCCAGTGATGAGGGTTCATCTCAGGGAGCAGCCTGTGCAACAGCAGCTGACAAATAAATGTCCTCTCTTAAGGAGGCAAACTTTGTAGTTTTTTATAACCTTCTTAAAAACTAGGTAGATATTCTTTTTTGCAGTTTCTCAGAAAAGCACATGCTTATGCATGCTAAGAGTGTTTTTATATTTAAGGCACATAAAACTTAGCAGATATGAGGGGAAATCCGGCAAGTCATAACAAAACTTGCCATCTTTAGAAGTTAGGGAGTATACACCTGAACTTCATTTACATACTGACTGCTCCAACTCTGCAAACTGAAAGTGAGGAGAAGAAATGAGACAGCAGTTTTACAACACCTGTTCTAGCAAGAGTTCTGGCCTTTAACTATATACCCTAAGGTAATTAAAAATGGGTAATTATTACTTCTATCTAATTTTGCATCTAAGGGAAAGTGTTACTTCAGTAGGGAAGGCAAAACATTGTATGCTTGTAAAAGAGGATTTTCCACAAGAAAAACAAACTGAATTAGAGGCAGCTAAACTTTTCACCTTTAAGGCCCAGATAATAAAGAGTTCATACATTGTTGTCTATTGTCTTTCTCTGAAAACTGAATTACTAAAGATTTTGAATTATACGTAACAAAGCAGAAGGAAAAAAAGAAAAAATGCCAGCATTCATATACGTGAGGATTTTTTAGCTGAGCACTACACATCAACTTGATGGATACTTTGGGTAATATCAAATTGCATTAACAGTGACTCATCACCTTGATCATTCTATTAATAGCTATTACCTGTCATTAAATCTTATCTCTTAGCAGAGATATTTATTGAATATTTTATGCATTATTTATTGCCTAGATAAATAAGAACGAACTCTGAAAAGTAAAGACAGACGTTAGGTTTGAAGATGAAAACAAAGGCCAAAAAAACCCCAAAACCCCTTGTCTTACAGCAGGCACTGGATGTTCACAGGTTCAGCACTAGGGGCCACTGTAAGCCAAGCAACTTCGGGGGAAAAATCTCCACACTGAAAATGTCCCAAAAACTGTATTACAAACCACTGTTTCCAACTTCAGTGGCTTCTGCCAAACAAGAACTTTGAATGGTAAATATGACCATTATATTCTAAAGGTCCTAAGAAAGTCTTCAGTGTTTTTTTTTTCTTATTCTTCTTTGGCTTATCTTGCCTTTTAAGCACTATGGGCAAGTAATATGTGTTTACACAAAACCCAGACTTTTGTTTAATTTAGAACAGAAAAGTAATGGAGGTGCATCACATGTCCCAGTTAAGTGTTGTCATTACAAATACAGTGAAAAGATACTGAGTCTTTTACAATCTCAAGTCATGAATCCTAAGGAACCTCATTTCTTATCTGACTTAGTTTCAACATCTTTTAATTTCTTACCTATGAGAGAGAGACAGAGAACAGAATGTCTAAAATATTAGAGAATACTTTCTGCAATCTCAGACTTTTCCTACTGTGCTTAAGGTTTCATTAGATACAGCTGGTACATTGTCTTACCTGTGAACTCATCCCATGCCTACACAAAAAAGTCTGCATATCTACTACTAAAGAACAATGGGTAAGTTATTTGTAAAAAGCATGTCCTGATTTCTGACCTGTAGAGTGCGTTGCTTGGAAGCCTTTTCTTTGAACTGATGCATCAGAAATAAAGCGGAGAAACATTCTGTTTCCAGTAGCAATAAGAGGATCTGGTATTTTATTGCCACATAAGCGTCCCAGGATTGGTGATTTTTCACTTTCACCATCAAACACTTCCAAGTGGTCATAAGCACATTCTTGATGTTGTTCTATTTCAAACTCGTTGAATGTCTAGGGGAGAAAAAGTAAAATGATCCATTGTGGTACTGTATTTACACGGTACATACACATATAGGTTAATATGTTTTAGAATACAAGGGTGCAGTTAAAATGACAGATTTAACATTACTGGCTCTAAAGCCCGTAGATTTGAGTAATATATTGATCCTGAGAAAGTGGGATAAAAGTTAAGACAGCGAACTTCAAGAGTGCATCATCCTTCATACAGAAAGGCATCAGAATCTTTATAATCAACTACTATCTATCAGAGAATATTAAATCTAGAATACTGCTTTCTGCTGAATTTGCACTGTTTTTAGGATTATTCCAAATTTCACAGAGCATTCAAAACAGCAAACAGTCAGAAATTATTGTTTCCTCACATAGTTGAGGATTGATTGAAACATCTGCAAAACATAATGGCTCCCCCCACACACCCTTTTTTAAAACCTACATCACACTCCAACTAAAGCCTCTGAGAATGACTTTTCCACATGAAGGTTTATGTATGAAAGTTATATTCTCTAATCTATTATCTAGAGGTCTATTTTTTTATTATTACAACTTAATGATGTTTCAGGCTGCACCCTTCGTGCCAAGGTCAGATTTTTGCTAGCGAAAGCATTGTGAAAAATAAAAAAATTGTGTTAATTGTTCATTAGAAAAAACTTCAGGCATTTCCAAAGAGTGTATGCCATACCTGACAGAAACTGTTAACACACATACAACAAATACCTGCATTTCATATATGGAAGAGTGTCTTCCAAGAATAGAATGATGTAAACAAACTAATTTCAAGGGGACATCTACAAGTTTTCTGACGAGACCTTTGACCAGGGCTAAATTTCAACAACACCATGAAGCTCAGTATCTGGTAATTTCCCCTGACGTAAACACTGAGAAGGCAATATACATATTTGTGAATTTTCAGAGTAACTTACATTTTAAGGTGAAATTCAAAATCAATTTTCTTCAATAAAATAGCATAAAAATACCAAGTGCAAATGCTTTCATGAGTAGTCGTATAGTTGACTGTTTATTAAAAAAACTGAAAAAAACCCAAATAAAAACCCCAAAACCAAACAGAAAAGGATTAAGAAACAATAATTAAAAGCAATAAAACTGAGCTATCAAATGCCCAGCAAATATCACAATTAAGCATTCTTTCTGGTACACCAAACCAAATCACTTGTGGAACTCTGAGAGTGTGAAATGCGATGGAAATTTATATTAACAGCTGCCCTAAAGAATATATAAAGAGCTAACACAAAGGCTTTTTCCCGGAGAACTTCAATATTCAGAATAACACGTGCTTTTTGTGAAGAGCTGTGTGAGGCAGTGGATGCAGGTTCATTTCACTGTAAAAATTTGGGGTTTACATTAAGGGACTGAAACTGCAGAGGCAGTGAAAACGGCTGTACAGCAGTCACCCCTGCTGCTCCTAAATTGTGGTCAGCCATCCTACTTTTATGATGCCAAATATGTGTTGTCATTTATACCCAAATAAAATCTGATGGATTAAGAAAACCCCAGAAAGCTGAGAGACTAACTCTCAGTAAGGGAGTTAGTTAAACACGGTATTGAGTCAAGCCAACTTGGAATCAACGGGAGCAACAGACATGATCCAAGAGCAGCCTGCAGAAATTCATTTTCTTTTACAGGAAAATTGCATCTGTTTTGTTCACTTCTCACCAGCATGAAAAAACCCCCAACAAAACCAACACTCTCAAGGAATCATATCTCACTATGAACTGTAAGACACACCTATTATTTTTAATATTTGACTTCTCACTGGGATTCCTAAGCGTGCAGAAGCACAGTACATGTTATATTCTGTCCTTCAAAAATGATCAGAAAGAAGTCCTTAATCTGTTGTGAGTCTAGAAAATGATTCTAGCAATTCCAAAGAGAATCCAAGGAACTTGCTTTTTAAAGGGAAATCAGATCTTAACATGCATAGTCTTTTAAAAGCTCAAAATGCCTGATATTTTAAAACACCCAAAGACAGTCTCTGTGTTTTAAAAATCAGTTAGTTCCTTGCAGGTTTGAAAGTGGAGAATCGACACAAACTTTCCTTAAAGTTAAACATAAGTGAATAGTTGCTGCCATCAGAGTTCACAAATGATTTAATAAAGCTGGTAGTAAAATTAAATCACACCCTGTCTTCCTGGGACAAATACTTTTGAATTCCTACCCCACTACAACTATTTTAACCCCATGTGATTTGTCTCCTTAGAGGGAATGGTGTTCAGAAATGTTACATATAGCTTCTGACCATCCAGCCCTTTCTATCTACACCACTCAACCGAGCAGATACGTTGGTGGCACTTATGGATAGCTGCCTGGATGGGACACTTAAGCCTGTCTCTTATAAACATCCGGCTGATTAGCTCATGAAAATCAGTCTCTCTACTATGTACATTTTCAAAGCCATTTTTATCTTATGTTTCACTTAAAAGTTCTGAAGTGCATATTCATTTTTTTCATAGTCTTCTTAATTGCACCAAAGACTTAAATCTAGCCTGTTCAGGGAGAGACTTTTCAATGATTAGTAGAGAGACAGCAATCACAGGAGAAGATTTGTTTCTATACATACACCCCTCTCAAAAAAGAAAGCACAGCCTCGCAATTCACGAGGTTTATTACCATGAAGTAACCAATTCTCTTCTTGTTCAATTTGAACAAGTAAACTATGAAAAGTAAACTTAAATACAGTGTGAAAGTCTGATAAAAAATACTGATCCATTGTGGAATTATGACATTAATATTATCGATATGAGACCTTGCTGTAGCACAGAACTTAAAGATATTATACAGAATTTAGGCATTGACCCTACTGGTTTGCACAGAAGAGCAGATCTCCGACTCTAAATCATGGAGGCATTTTTGAAAATTCTATCTAGCAAAATTCTGTCTAGTTTTCCAATTCCATTGGCAAAAACCAATTTAAAAAACCTTTTCTTTGTAAGTTAGACCACGAAATATTTCACTGAAGAAATCTGAATGTTGGAATTTTGCCTGCTGTGGGTATAAGTATTGGAAAAGCTTTTACAGCAATATGCCCATGTCCATACCTGGCTGGCTTTGGTGTATTCAGCCAGTATAAAGAACAGTTCCTCAGAAGCAGCAGAAGAAAGGCTGCCTGAATTAGAAACCTATTTTTTACCCTTGGAATGGGCAGAGTATGCACACCACACATTCTCCACCACCCCCACCCCCTCCAGTACAGTTTAACTCTTTTATTTTTGGTGAACAGGGATCAATACATGATCCCACATCAGCATCAGTAACAGGAGTGGTTTAACCCCAAGCCAAGCCCAACACAGCCGCTTGCTCACTCCCCCCAGTAGGACTGGCGAGAGAATTGGAAGTCTAAAAGATAGAAAACTTGTGGGCTGAGACAGTTTAACAGGGAAAGCAAAAGCCGCACACAGAAATAAAGTAAAACAAGGAATGAATTCACTGCTTCCCATGGGCAGGCAGGTGTTCAGCCATCACATGGGCTCCATCATGTGTAATGGTTACTTGGGAAGACAAACACCAAAATACCATCCCCTCCCTCCTTCTTCCCCTGAGCATGATGCCATTTGGTCTGGAATATCCCTGTGGTTAGTTTGGGCCACCTGTCCTGTCTGTGTCTCCCCCCAACCTTCCATGAACCCTCACCTTCCTTGTCAGCAGAAAAAGCCTTGGTTCTGTGTAAGCCCTACTCAGTAATAACAAAAACATCTCTATATTATCAACACTGTTCAGCACAAATCCAAACCACAGCCCCATACCAGCCACTGTGAATAAAATTAATGCTACCCCAGCCAGAACCAGCACAAGGGGTTAGGGTTTGGCTAAGGTCAGTAGTTATGAGATTACAATATCCCTTTCATCCCTGCACGAGTACTGGCTATTGCTTCTACCTCTCTGAAGCAGAGACATCTCTCTCCTCAACTTTATTTGCTCCAACATAGTTGAAAAATCGATTTATGAAATTTAAAAATATGTAAGGCCAGCTTTTGTTGTGGCTGTCCTGAAAGTACGCTGCTGAAGGAACACTGGGGCTGAGCTCAAAGCAAAAACCCGCCGGGCAGGACTGTGCCTTTGGCTTCATACAGAGGCTATGGAACCTCAGTAAACCTGCAAAGCCACCTAAGCTCTTCTACACCTGTCTTTGGACTCCAGCACTGTCCTCAGCCAGCTGGGCACAAAATTCACAAATCTACTCCAGGCTGCTGTTCTACTTATGTTAAAATTTGGAGCCACTTTTAAATGAGAAATCCAGATTCTCAGGGGTTTTGTATCTCTTTTTCCTTCTTAAAAAGAATAGAAAAAGTTGTGTGTAGAGGACTGTTCATAACTCAAAACTTTGCTTTTTTTATGTATTGGAATTTGTGAAAATGCCCTCTGCCGCATTTGACAAAACTTAGCACAAGTTTTATGAGTTGCAACAACGATATAGTAAAGTCTGACAGGAGGAAAGTATGCCTTTGCAGAGTATTTCCAATCACCATAAACTTAAATCACAGCTCTATGATATTGAGTAGTCCCTGTTGGCCAGAAATGGACAGGACTCAGCGAATTTTTAAAATAGTTTACCTCTGGGATGCAAACTGACAGTAAAGTTCAGTAACAGTTTCATATCATTGAGCAGTCATTTGAGAAGCTGATCTGGTGGAAGAAAAGCTGAAAAGGAAGGGTAGGCAGAGACTCACCAGTTTGACCCTCTGCCCAGGGGTGGCACTGATCTCCCAGGTGCACTCCTTTCTGCTGGGATACTTGTCCGGCCAGTTGGGACTCGTGATGATGCCGTTGGGACTGTGGATCTTCTGCTCACACTCAGCTGTGCCAACAGAGACAGCACCAGTTAGTGTGGGGATATGCATTCAAAGGTAGTCAAAAAAGTACTCTTTTTTGTCAGGGCAGCCACTAAATGGAAAGGATCTTTAGGAAGGTAGGTAAGCATGCTCTTCAGAGTGCACAGTCATGTTCTTCCCCTCAGGCATGTGCTTTTGAGCATTAATCCAGCATGTTTCTTTATGGATTGTTGTGAAACATACACTGTTGTTTACAATGGATGGCTTTTTTTCGAGTACTATATTTATACATAAGATAAATACTAAAAAATAATTGAATATTTTCCTATTCCCCCATCTTACATACAAGTGTGTAAATCCATATAAAAAGTCTCACTGCTCCAACTTCAAAAGAAATTGCTCAAAAAATTAATTTTTTTCTCTTCTTGCTAATTTTCACTGCAGCTACAGAGCAATCAATTTGATTTCTAAACCACAGTTTCTAGGTATACGTACAGACAATTACAGAACAGCTAAGACTAAATTGTGAGTATGTACAAAGAACAGCTTAGTCACTGACTTTGTAACTAAACCATTAGTACTCAGAACTAAAAGAAGACATTTTTTTATTTAGCTTTTTAGCAATCTCAAATTGCTTTCTAAATATCAGAGAATTATTTGAAAAGTAAAACTTTTAGAGTAGGCAAGTAGCAAGTTCCAAAACCAGTGAAAATGCAAATTATTCACAAAGGGCATGTCTTTAGTCTCAAATCAAATCCATGCTAGAAAACAATATTGAGAAATTATAGCAGCTCACATGATACTGCACAATTGAGGTTCTTTTGAAGACAATTTAAATTCTACTTAAATCCCAAAGCTTATTGTTTTCTTGAAGTTAGCTACACCTTGAGAGAGCCAAGAGGGAGAAAGATGCATAGGGCTTTGACTGAAACTTAGATTAATCTGTCTGAATATGTCGCCTAAAATAAACCCAGAAAAGGCAGATATGGTTTCAACCTGACTGTGAGGAAACTAACTGCTACTGATAGCAGCAAATCACAACTTTACCAGGCTTCTCTCCAGAAACTCTAGACCTGTGTTTAATACAGCCTTAGATAAATACTTTATCAGAGCTTTAAATATTCTACACTTCACAGAACTATTGAAAATAGCACTCCGTGCCAATGATCCCAAGTTTTCCAAACTGCATTCCTGTGGATCTCGAACTCAGCCCACACAATTGCTGGGGATGGAGGGGATGGGAAAGGGAGGGATGCTGTAGTGCTTAAGCCCAGATGCCTAAAACCCCAAGAACTTTTTTCCTTCCTCTTGTTTGAAAGGAGAGCTGCAGAAACCTTTCTGCAAGCCATTTGTGTAACCAACCACTCAAATGCCTTCCTACTCACCTTCCTTGCAGTCATGCTTATTTTCGTGTAGCACAAATCCATTCCGGCACTGGCAGACGTAGCTTCCTACCGTGTTGATGCACTCGTGCTGGCAGCCACCGTTGTCCTTGGAACACTCATCCTTGTCTACAAAATACACAACAAGCTCGGGTGAGCACACAGCTCCCAGCAGACCTTGCTACCAAGAGGACACGGAGCCTGAGTCCAGAGCAGGATAAGCTACAACACAGTCACTCTTCCCAGTAAGGCAGTTTCATGGTACCTTAGTTCTAGCCACTCTTTGCTCAGCCTGCAGCCTTGCACTCCAGCACAAAGAGTCTGTCTCATCTCTATAGGAGATGAAGGTTAGTTCCTAAGGGAGAGGGTTTTTACACTAGTAAAACAAGCTAGAACAAAGGAGGTAAGAGATTTACCAGCTCTTACTTTTTCAAGTGGTCTAGCTGGTAAAAATTTCATAAATATCCAGTTTTATTTTAGTAAACAATGGTAGTGTAGTTTATGGACAACAAAAATTTTTCCAGCTTTATGCAAATTCCACAATTTACTGGTGATATCTTAAAAGGGACATATAGATCAAACAAGACTTCAACCTCTACACATTAAACATGTAAGAAGAGAAAGATTTCACATAAGATTTTCTAGTAAGTTGGGCTTTTTTCTCCAGCAGAGTGACAGTGTGCTTTACTTTTAATAAATCTGGACATTACAGAACATCACAAAAAGAAAAACATTTCATTGAAAGAAAAAAAAGGAAATTGACATTAGTTAGTTCAAGATCTACAATATAGCACGCAGTTCTGTTTATTAACATATAATCCTTCAAAAGAGCTTTTAGTGTGTTAGAAATAAAGCAGAGAGTAGTGGAGGAAATATGACCTGCATTAAACAGCTACAAATTCATTGCATGGACAAAAGCCAAACTAGATTAACAGGCTGTCATTATAGCAAGAGGCCTCAGCTGCCACGCTTCTATGTCATTCAGCTGTTCTTGTTTTAGTGAGGCTGGTCCCTTTAAAAGAGGCAGACTGCTCCCGACATGTATACACATCCAAGCATATACGTGTGCACATGTATATAACTATATATGTAAACACACACACACATATATACATTCTTAGATATAAAAATATATGCATATATATACATAAAAATAAACACAGATATTAAATCTCCCCTGTATTTTACTAAATGTGCTATTTCAACATGCAAGAGAGAGGAGGTAAAAGAGCAAAGGAATTTTGGTCATCCCAGAGGTCTGGTTGTTGCAGGGTTGGAATGCAGAGCATTTACCCCCTTCAGTCTTATATACCTTGGAAAACAGCAGTTAACATTACCTCCAAACAAGGCAACGTGATATTTCAGATTTTAGCAGGTACAGCAAGAATTTCTATAGATTAGAAGCCACTGTGGATAATTTAAGTCTCTTTTCATTTTCTTACTCATGCATTTTTTTCCCTGCCCTTACTCGTATTCAGTAACACAACAAAGGAACCTTGCATTGTAATGGAATGCACATCATCTTCTTCTGCCAAGATGTATGCAACTCTCCTAAAATGTATTCAGCACTTGATCTGTTGACCTGCAGGTCTTTCCATAAAAATCAGCTTCTACTCATAATACAAGATGATAATGTACATTTATAGGTAAATTCTGCAAGCCAGACCCAAGCGTCCACTGCATTTTTGTACTATAAGTCCCAAATCTGTTTGCACTGAAAGTTTCTGGAAACTTTCTGCAAATGTGGACAGATTTGAAGGTTAGGAAATGGTTGAAAACACAGGTACCTCTTGAAATCATACAGTCAAAGACTTATACTACTTGTCATTTTGATGATGAAAGGAAGCATAAAAGCTCCACAATTTATAGTGTAACTGAGGTAGTAAATCTATGTAATTTCAAACCAAAGTTCTAATTCTGGAAAAGCAAGCAGTATCATAAATTCCACAGTGCAAGTGAAGAACAGCAACAAGTAATTGAGAAATTAGAAATAATATGAACAAAACTCCTCAATACTTCCCTCCTAAGCATTGGTTTGTAATTTTCCACCAAAATAAAAAAATAAAAGGAAGGCAAGCTCAAAATGCATTCAAGATAGGCTTTCAGGTATGGAGTAGGTGCACAAATTCTAAATAAAAGCCCTGTCCATTTTCATCATCCACCAAACTGTGTGAAAACACTGAAAAGTATTTTAACATTAAATATGCTTATATTCTGTAAAATAATGTCTTAAGAGACAAGTGCATAAGCAAATGGGCCCATGCTGAATGTCCACAGAAATAAAATAATGGACAGAAGGTAGAAAGGAGAAATTTTGGAACACATTTGAACTACAATAATTACTTGTACATAGTTAATCAAGGATGCAACTGTTGAACAAGCCTTCCTCACACTTCATAATTGAGAACAGACTTTCTGTCAAATTGATTGCCCAGTTTAAAAATTTGTGAAAAAAAACAATTAGTCTGTATTAGTTAAAAGAACAAATGTTTTGCCACGTAAAAACAAAGCCATTTGTTATGCCGACAGATGGAAATGAGTCCCCCTAGTTTTGAATGGATACTTTCTTTCTTTTCTCATTTCAGTACTCAGAAGAAGGAAAGATCCATTCTCAGCAAATTAGACTGAATCATTCTGAGGACAAATGGTCGTACCTCTGAGCCCCTCAGAGGCCACCAGTCTGTGAATAATACGTACTCGCCTGAAGGGACCTGTATCAAGTCCTTGCAAGATTCAAAAACAAAAATTTTCTCTTTGCAGGCAGCTTTCTTGTCTGTGGAAAAAAAATGTACCAGGATGGCACCAGAGGTGAGTTTGTGTTCAAGGCTAGAAATGTTCTAGCTGTCTCTTTTTAACTGCCCAATGATTCACCACCCCAGAAAAGATGTCCCAACAAACCTCATTTCTACATTACATCAAAAACCATGTGTATTTTGAATGATTATGCAAAGAATCATGTTTATTTGAAACACTGAAGTAAGTCTAAAACTTATGATGAATGGAAGCAGTTTAATGACAAACTATGACTGATCCTTAGATTATCATCTCAGAAAAAAATTAAGGGCTTCTAAATATCTATATATATTATTATTATTATCTTTTTGGAGTTATTTAATACTTCTCTAGTCTTACAGGCCCAGCAAAGTCTGAAGTTCTGCAGGGACTTACTCCTAGGTCTTGGTCTTACAACAAAAGCAGGAGACAGAGGAGGAAAGAAGAAAGAGGGAGCAGAATAAAAACCTAATTACTGGAAGTTTTTTGTTGAGAAGCCTAATAGCCAATTCCAAGAAGTTTGAATAATTTTTTTTTAAAAAAATAATATATTGTGACCCCCTAGTTTCCTCTCTTTATCCAAGAAACTTGATTATAAATTTACAGTAGAGTCTCTGTAGATCAGCTATATCCCTGCAGAGGCTCCTAACTGAGCTTTCTTCAGAACTGTCCCATCAAATGTAAATTTTCCAGAATGCTGAAAAAAAAAAAGTTTTTCTCACTTTCCAGTAGCACCTGTCTGGCTGTTAACACTATTTTACAGCCAAAAAATATAATTACATGTTGTCTTGTATCAACATAAATACCTTCCTAATGCAGGTCATCTGTTGCCCTGTGTCACTGTTTGCTTTCACAGTTTATCACAGCAGGTTCCAACCACCCAAAAACTGCTTTCTGTCGTCTAAGCTGGAGCTGGGCCATACTTTCTCAACTCTAGCTGTGGTGCAGAATTTACCACCAAAAGAGTTGCTGAAAAAAAGAGAATTTTTGTGGCTGTGCTTGAGGAACACTTCCTAGTTCCTAATCTTCACACTAATTTAACTTATCCACCTTTCTCTCTTGCTGAGCATTTCATAGGCCCTTTACTGGTGAATAGAGTGCAAGATGTGTTTCATTCATTACATTTTTTTTCATTATGCATGTCTTTATAATTAAGTGCTTACACATACTTCTATTGTGATTTAATTAATAAAATTGCTAAATGCACACAATCAAGTGTCTAAGTATTTCTACCCAGATATCATTCTAAAAGTATTGTATTCTGAAGATTAATATACACATAAAGAGGCAGAAACACAACACTTCTTCAGCTGAAAAACTGTTATCAACTCCCAAAAGTCAAAATACTTGAAGTCTCAAGTCTGTTCTTCATTGGCAGATAAATAGCGTATTATGCCCATATTAAAGAATTCATGCATAAGAAAGTAACAGTGTTTTCTGACAGTCCTAGGATGTCTGATTAATTATTTGGAGATGACATCTTCTTTTTGATATTTTAAGTTCAGAAATTGGATTTGTCTCATGCATTACAAAATTTCTGTTTTAATCAGAAAACATCATCAAACAGGGAAAACCAGATGACACAGAAGAATGGAATCTGCTAGAAATTGGAACAAATGGAAGATGGTTGAGAAAGAATAAAAATAAAATACTCATGTTCAAATATTTGAGCTTAAATATTAAATGCTGGCAGAAATGCATTATGAAGCACTCAGTAAATTTATATACTTACAGATTCAAAGACTACTTAAATCAAACGATCTTTCTTTTTTTTTTTTTGGAAAGGGATTAGATATATACTATATCCAGGACACATCACACATTTCTATTCATTAAAAAACACATTAATTCAAAATTATCCCTCACTAAAGAATTTATTCTGTGATCGATGACATCACTAAACATATTTTTTTGCAATTACCTTGTAAGGGAAAGATAAGAACATTTCATTCAGAACTGAAATATACAAGTGAAATGTTAGTTCTGAAGAATTACAAATGCTGACTTTCTAATCCATGACCTATAGTCTAGTCTTTCCCCAAGATACAGCATGGGTGGAACCCACACATTGGTGGAACCCACTCATTTTAAAAAGACACTTAACCAAAATAAATAAATACATATGTGAAGATGAACTATTACTTTAAAGAAAATCAAAATTTAACTGACTATAAAAGTGCAAATGATCAGGATGTCCAGAAAATACAACTTCTGAACCACAGAGCTTACACAAATTACTACACTATCATTGCCAGTCTTAAGTGGAGTATCTGTAAGATCTTAAAAAGATTTAACAAACTTCATTTGCAGCTTTTAGAACTTGAACATGTCAATATTTATTCCTGTAAAAAGTCAAAGTATGTGACAGCCTGCTGGCTACTAGACCTACATTAAATTACTAGTTGTGCGCTTCTAGGAGAAAGCCCTGTTGTGTGCACATACATATTTACTACAAATAATGAGTAAACCTTGAATGCTTCTTGCTAATGTAAATGATAGATTCAAAAGTAAAAAGTGTTAGTATATGTAAAGATGGATCTTTGGAAGACTATGACCAGAAAAAAACCCCATATAATTAGAGGAGGCAAAATGTTTGTTAGTGTCTTTGTATGAGATAAAACACCTTTTCTCATCTTTCGTAGTTGCGTAATAAAAATATCAACATAGTCATAATAAGAAATTATTCAAAGTCTAAACTGTTTGCCTTAGTAGATATCTTCTCACTTTCCAAACCACATCACTTATATATTTTACTGATTCTTATTAGTCATAATTATTAGTTATTAAAAGTTACCAATGAAATACCATTTTATTTTAGTTCTGATAAAATATTTTAGCAAGCAAATGCCAATAATGGTAGTATATTTTACTACATGCTAAGTGTAATCAGGATTCTCCAGATTCAGATTTTTAACCGCTATCAAAAAAAGTCTGAGGCACAATTCAACTCCCAAATTCTTCTGTTTGACATCTGGTTAGGGAGGTGGGCAGATGGGACTGGTGTTTTGTGTCATCTTACACAAGATGAGACACCTATCCCTATGTGTGTGTGTGTAAACACACAGGAGAAACACAAAGCAAGCTTTTGCTACAAACACCAAGTGGTCTCCTGCCAGAGACAGATTCCTATATCCCACTCTCAGTGGCCAATTGCAGAGGCCACTGCTGAGCAAATATTTCCTCACACCTTAAGCTTCACTCGTGTAACCTTATTCAACAGTAAATGACCTCGTATGATATAAACTTCCACTGCTCTGATCTCCCTCAGTAAAATTACACTCATAAATAAAAAGACACAGCTTTTTTGCAAGATCAAGATCTTAAACCCTGTTCTGCAAAACATTAAGAAGTGCAAAGGTTGGCACAGATGTACCCATAATGCTAAACAAATGTTGCACCACCAAGTGGTAATTTCCCAACAAATGGAATATATTAAGAGACCTGAGTAGAAAAAATACAAGCGTACACAGTGTGCAATTCGTATCACATTACAACTGGGATTTGAAAAAAAATAGCATCAAAATTTAGGATAAAAGAAATCTAATAAAAATATAGAAATACAGTACATTTTCTTTCATCCTCTGTATCTCACAAAATGTACTTACTCCTGTTATTACTTAAGTATATATAGATATGTTCCATATATTTTCTACAGACATTACAAGTCAGAACGGTATTTTAAGACAGGAGAGTGGTTTATGTTTAAATAACTAAAACTAATTCAAAGCTACCAGGAAAACCATAAGCAAAGCCACTCATTTTCATACCAAAATTGTGGTCATTCCACCTAATCAGCAGACACCCAGAGACACCTACAGGTATACAAGGATACTTTTCCATACCTGAGAAGAAGTGTGCCTTGAAGCCTTTTTTTGAGACAGTGTTGTCAGATCGAAACTCAATTCTCATGTTGTTGTACTGAGAGGTGATAACTTCAGGCACTTCTGTACCGCAGAATTTACCATGGAGTTTGGATTCAGAAGAAAGGCCACTGCGAATCTCCACGTAATCGTACTTGCAAACCTGAGAAGAGAAAGAAAGAAAAAAAATTGGCTAACCAAAATAAAAGCATGAAGCTGTTTACAAATGTAAGGATTCTGATTGGTATATATATTGCTGCTTAATAATAAATGAACAATCTCAAAAAATATCTGAACAAATGAAAAAATATCTTTCTTCACTTTCTCCTGACTCTGAAAGCATTTGTAAATTCTTGCAAACGTTTCTTGTGTTTAGGTAAGAATAGTTTAAGGTCACTAACACATAGTTATACTATGAATTACGTTCAAACGTATTTTTATAGATGCTGACCTGTGTTTAATGTCTAAATTTCAAGACACTTAGAAGCATTTCCACTTAATTTAAAAAGCAAACATTCCATTGATAATAAAGTGAAATCTAGAAACATTCATCCTACAAATTATACCTATCTGTGTGCTATAAACCATGTACCTCAAACCTACAAACCTTCTACTGCTTGCACCTCAAAGATTTCTTTTAAATATTAATTTTCACCTAGAAACTTACAAGGTAAGTTTTTATCATAATGTATTTAAGAGATATTAATTTATTTCCAAATATATAACTTTCCACTACTAAAACCATGTAACTTCCATCAACAGTAGCATAGCTACAGTTTGGAAGCAGAATGGCTGCCATTTTCCTTAAAAGGTTAAAAATAAAGTGATATAATGTGATAAAAAAGCCTTATGCAAGGCCTACTTCTCATGATAATACTTTCAATGCATAATCCCTTGGTCAACTTAAAGCCGTCCACCCAAAAACTTCTAAGCTTCTTAGGCTCAACTATCAATCATTTAATCAAAAATGTCCCAGTTGTCTGCAATTAATAGCTTAAGAGAAAACACTGGCCAGGAGGATTCATACGGAGCTTATATTGTCCATTAAATCCAAGTTGTATTTGAAAAATTGCTATTTCTAGTCAAAAAAGAAGTGTCAGGGGAGCTGGAAGGGAACAATAGAAAAGCATGTTTTGGCCTTTGTTGTTCTCTCTTTCTATGAAAAACTGTCATAATTTCCAGTTGGTTTTAATATAATACATTGAAGATGTAGATTAAACTTTTATTGTTACTGGAAGAATTTTCATATGTTGCAGAATTGGGAAGTGACTAATTCAGCTGAAACTTTCTGTATAGTATAAAGAACATAAAGATTCAAAAAACTTCTTACTGCCACGTGCCGATCTATATTAATTGGAAGACACATTTATAATAATACATATGATTTTCAAATATAGCTCACTACACTGATAAATCCCACCAATTTCAGCAATATAATAGTGGTGAGTTTTTATGGCTCCATAGCTTTAGATCAGAAATGAAATGTAATTTAAGAAAGGTCTAGCTTCCTCTACACTACACTGCATTGAAAAAAATTTACAAGTTAAACTGCAAAATGTGAAAGTAAAATATTAAAATTGTCATAGTATAGAAGACATATTAAACTTGGTCCTAAATGAAGCTCCTATAACACAAAAAAAAGAAAAATAGAGTACTTGATAAATGTATACATTTTATGTCTGAACTCAGACAATATATTAGAATTTTCCAGATATTATATTTCTTCTTATTTTCACAGGCATCCATCCTTAGTACTACTATTTAACAGGATAAAGCCAAGATTTAGTAGCACATAAGATGATCAAACTCCAGTTCTGAATGTTGAAAGACATTTAGGATTTTTCTATCTGCTTATGTTACATGTGTTTTATGACCTTAGAAAATTGATTTAACTTCATTACAACACCAGGTGGTTTCCTTGCAAATCTTGCTCACATACCAAAAAAGTGCAAGGAAAAGGTTTTTATGACTTGTTCAAATGGTAATTAAATTTTAATTCTTTGGAACTTTTAAGTTTTTATTACATCTCTTGCAGTTCTAGTAATAATGATTACAGGACATGAGTGTAACACATGTATCATTGCAAACTGGAATTTCACAAACTTTAGAATCCACTCAAAAAAATTATGGGGGGAACAAAAAAAATCTCACATTTCTGCCTCTGCAAGTAATATTGATGTATTTTGGAGAAGTCGTGGCTGGTTTGGTTCTTAGTTATAAATTAAACTCCAGCTTTTTTCCCTTCAAATACCTCTGCCCAAAAAGTGGGCCATCTTTATACCAAATAGATTGCTACAAATTTATTTAGTCAGAAATAACATCCTGGGATTTGTATTCTTAATGCATAATGTGCATATAAACTCAGTGGTTACAGCACATTTTGGCTGGAGTGTGGTGAGGGAATTCAATGATATGACAGAGAAGTGCCAACAAAGCAGAACAAAGGCTGAAAAGGATGTTGAAACCCATATTTTACTGCTTCTCACCGAAAAAGCACTGCAACCCCCACCACAGGAAGCTGTAAGGAGCATCCTTTAGCACATGGAGGGCTCTGCCCTGCCCCTCCTCCTACCTGGACAGAGGATCTCACATGTCTCTGGGGGCTGCCCACCTGAAAAACTGCTGCTGTTCTATTGTGCCTTATTTCTGGTACTGCTTGTTTCAAAATACTCCCCCAGTGAGATACTTGTAAGTGATTTAAATGCTCCCTCACTCCATCACTAACCACAGCTTATGTGTATTCTTTGTAGTCAGTCTGTAAAGATGATTTGGTTTCTCCAGATTTTCTTCTCTTGAATTCTTTCCAATATGCTTCAGCCCCATTTGCTCTGTTTAATTTTGTTGATAAAAAAGTCAGCTGAGACTCAGCAGAGAACATTTTTTAAAATTTCTTGTAATACATATACATTTAGATGATATGTAAAAGAGCTATTCTTTCCATGTTTGTTTTGAAAGAATCCAGAAACAGTCCCAAAATGAAAACAAGAGTATCCATGCTTATTGTCAGCATATGAAAGGTCAGCAAGGGTTTTATAAGACAATAACTATTTTCAAATGCTTGTGAAACTGTTTAGCACGTAACAGATTGTGCAGCTCTTTGTTCACGGTTACTTACTTCATTCCCTTCTAACTCAAAAAACTCAAACTTCATTGAAATTCGGTATTGCGTTGGGGCAACCACCTGCCACACACAGTTTTTGTTTGGAGGATACTCTTTTGGCCACCCTGGTGTGGTTATAGTCCCATTTAGCTTTGTCAGGAGTCCTCCGCAAGCAGCTGCAAAATTAAAAGAGAACATCATTTCTCGACTGACACTGTGTTTTACTCTAAACAGAAGCACAGAGAAGAATCAGTCCTCTCATTACTTTTATGCTGCAATGCCCAGACAGAATAATCACAATCTTGCTTTATCATGCTTGGTGCAAACAAAGAGAAAGAGACAGCCCCTATCTTGAACAGCTTGCAGGTTTGTAGGCAGAGATAAGTTTCAGGACTACACAAGGCGTTATCACATTCATTCTTTTCCCTTCCCTCCAGAGACTCTGGTTATTCTCTCACAACCTTTCCCATGCAAGTCCTCTGACCTCACCGCGCTCCCCAAGACCTTGACCACCCTTCTTCTGACAGAGGGATACTTAAGATGTGCTTCTCTCCTTGATTATTGATGCAGAATCAGGCCTACCTGCCTCAGCTCATATGGCTGTGTATGCCTCTCATAACCTACTAGTCAGTGTCACTTCTTTAGAGGAGCAGTCATGTACACTTCAGTCACAATTACTTTTGCTGAAGTATGGATGTTCAATTAAAAGAGAAAATGCCTATTATTTCCAAATACATGCCAAACAATCACCTCCATAAAACAGAAAAATACTGTACTTCGTTCTTGAATGCAGTTCAACTAGTAAAGGATAAACTCATTAATCTTTTCCATCTGTGTAGATTTTATTTTAAAAAGGAAAGTAATAGGATTTAGAGAAGCTCTCAATCACACTCTGCTACATTGATACCATTACAGCACTGTGACAGCACTGGAAATCATCCACAAATCTCTTTCCAAAGAGCTGAAGGGGAAAGCTCTACTCAGCTGCTCTCTGCAACACTGAATGCTTTAAAACCTGGCCATTCAAGTCTAGCTGATGATCTCACACACGGCATCTACTCCATCTAACGCAGCTGGGAGAGCTCACCAGTTACCTGTGTCAAGGCTCATTTTGTCAATTCAGACACACACACCAGTGTTCCTCCCAGCCCCTAGTTTTCCACATGGCACACTTCTTAGAGTACATGTAAAAGTAATCTAATGGGAATGAGTGGACTAAGACCCTGGGTCACAACTCAGTGTATCAAAAAAGACCAGACATAGGTTTAGAGACTGCACCCAGATGACACAAGCTGTCCTCTCTAATGATCCAATCTGGGTCAGAGCAACTACTGCCAAATTTCAATTTCTACTTTTGAACATTGTTCTATTGATCCTTGAGGCAAGGGTGGGAAATGTGGAAATAGTGAAAACAGAAAATCTTAATGCTTCTATTACGCTGCCATTGGTGGAGACTTGGATTAAAAGACCATGAAACAAATTTCTGTGCATGTCAACACTGTGGTGAAGTACTGGGCAAAGTTTCTGACTGAGAGGCTTCTACTCGTGTGAATTAATACAGCTAGCTCACCCCGCAAAGGCCCAAACTATAACAAAGAAGTAATGTTCACAGTGACTACACAGTAATTTGGATCCAGCAGTCCCAGGTACCATCTACGTACAGCGAATAACACCTCACATGGAACAAACACACACACACTTTTAGGGATAGCTCAGCGTTTTTGCTCTACACTGCAGTGCTTAGAGTGACTTCTTCTGACAGAGTTGCTTTACTGTTTGGGTGCCAGGGGTGTATCTCTTATATTTTTCAGAGGCGGAGGAAAAAGTATTCTGAAAGACTGGTAATCTTCTCTAATACTCTGACACGAGTCAGCAAGCAGACTAAACTGGATTCCTTGCACAAATTTGGGCTGATGACCAAAAGCCCAGAGATCAAACCTCTGTCTTCATGGCCCTCCTTAGATTAAACTTATTTTCTTTTTGTCTGTCTAATAGGCACACATCCAAATAAATTATTTTTCCAAATTTCTCTTTATTAAAGGTGGGGGAGGGAGGAAAATCAACCAAAAAAAATCCCTACCAGTTTGATGAGAGCTACAATCTAACATGCCTTTAATCTAGGACTATCACCACCTCACACAAACAAACAAAAAAATTACCCTAAACCAACCCCACATATCCAAAAGCAAAATCACAAGAAAGAACTGCAAAGAAACTAGGCAAAACTACCCCAGATTGTGCCAAATAATGAATTACAGCCAGGAAACTGGAAAAAAGAGAGACCAGTGAATTGCATCAGAAGAAAACCAGGACTCCAAGTACTCAAATTTTCAAAATTCATTCTCTAGTCAAACAGATGAGGAGCTAAGAATAAATTTGTGCTATCCCTTGATTTATTGGTGTCTACGAGTAAAAATCAAACAATAATTGGTGCATAATGATCAAGAGCTCGCATTTCTCTCCTTTGATATGAAATATGCATAGAACGCAAAATCTTATCTCAGTTCAATCCTATGTTTACACAGACTTCCACTTATATCTCTGGTTTTTTTTTTCTCCAAATGATTATTTGAACATGCCCTGCTCACCCTGAAAAATAAGAAAAGTCCACAAGGTGACAAGGAGTGGGGAGGATTCCTCTGAGCTTTGAGCTAAAATAAAGGATCTAGCTCTTCCAGACCTGCCAGCTTGTCAGGCATGTACATCCCAGCCAGAAGTGGTCAGAGGGATTGTTAAACACTCTGATTCTGAGAAAGTGGCACATGGCTCTGCTGGTAATGGTCTCCTTGAGCAAGGTGAGAGACTTTGCTTTAGTGAGTGTTAATAGTGTAACAAGTGGTTTGAAGTCCTACTTTGCACCATTCCAAACTAAATTGCTGACAGACATAGGACAAACATGGCTCTGGCACCCCTACTAAAAAGAGAGCACTGGTTTCCTGGGCTGGGTTCCATGGATCTCATGCTGCTCGGACAGAGCCTAGGAAACGTGTAGCATTTCACTCAGGCAATGGCACTCTGAGAGCTCTAAGACTCCCCAAGACAGAAACACACTGTACCTTCACAACTCTTCTTGTCAGGACCGAGTTCGTAGCCAGGATCGCAGGCGCACTGGTAACTGCCCAGGGTATTTACACAGCGCTGCTCACAGCCACCATTGTCAGGTTTGGCACATTCATCTTCCTCTACCAAGACAGGGAAGAATGCAAAAATGTGTTAAATAATTACCTTCCTCAGCTGTAACTGCTGGATCAATATTAAGCCAGAAAGCTTTATGCAAACCATTATAAAATGCATTACATAGCACTCTGTGGTTGCTGACCAGAGGATTTTCAAATGCTAAGGAGACCTCCAACTGTGAAAATAAAAATTTGTCCTTTGTGGGGTGTGGGTGTTTGGGTTTCTTTTTTTTTTAAACAATATCTACTGACAGCTGCAGAACTAATTTATAAGCACTTTGTGTGCAGCATACAGTAATTCAGGCAGCCATAATCTAAAGGTTGTACAAAGTATTGAAGGAAAGATTGAAAATCCACAGTAGGGTCACTTGAAGGGCACTTTATCTCCCACAGAATCAATCTGTGCATTATCCTGAATTCATACTCAAAACCAGATTAACAGAATCCTCAAATCCCAGGTTTTTATTTTACTGATATTAAAAGGAACAAGATGAATCAGGGCTGGGGGAGGGAGAGGACTTGTGTATTCTCTCTACTAGCTTTGAAATATACCCATGAGATTCATTCCGGAAATATTCCTCAGATGCTGGAATATTGTTTCCTTACACCAGGACAAGTAATTTGTCAGAAAAAAGTCAGAGCTCCCACTCCCCTGCCTATAGCCTTCAAAGTTATAATTTTCTACAATGAAAACCATCAGTTAGGATTAGAAAAGCCATAGTTTGTGTCTTTCCAAAAGAGTAAAAATGTTCTCCAGGTGGTATGACCTGTTGTCACCATGGCCACGCCACTGCCAGTAGCTTTAACTGTGCCACCAGCAGCACAGTGTGCAAATTACAAACTCTCCATTCATCAAATGCTTCAGGCATAGCTGCAGTTGTATGACACACTCCTCTCCCCAAAAAAACACCCGAAACTGAAGGAAGACTATGAGGTTATTGCTCAATATGATTTCTCATCAGTTTTTGGGGGGTTTTTTTCCCTGCTTACAGAGAGTAATAAATTGATGAAGCAGACTAATCCAGAAAATGGATTAGGAAAAAACTGACAAGATTTAGACAAAGAAAAGAAAAAACTTTAATAGGAAAAAAAGCCATTTGCAATTATACTGTTTATATTGATAACACAAGGTTAAAAAAGTGCTACTTTTTACAAAATTAGATATGTTTCAAAACTAAGTTGATTAATTGAACCTGAAGACAGTAGAAAGTTGTGCTGAATATGTTCCTTCATTCTTTGGACACTTTTTACTAGGAGATTCAAAAACCTCTGTTGGTTGTTTTGAGTATACTGTATGCCCATGGAAAAAATATGCTAGAGACAGTACAGTCTATTTGTAAAAAAAAGTTGAGAAATATTTTTAACATCTTTTTATAATTTTTCTAGTCCAAGAAGAAGTGATAAGCTGTTCACCATTCCCAAAATATGCTTTAACACTTACCTTTAAAAAAGTTAGCTGCAAACCCTGCTTTGTTAACAGTTCCATCAGAAACAAACTTCATCCACAGAGTATTAGAGGTAGATCTAATGTCTTCTGGCTTGTCATAGCCACAAAAGTGACCAATTAAAGGACTGTTCTCATTTGTTCCATCGCGGATTTCCAAGTAGTCATATGCACAGTTGTCATGTCTTTCAATCTGCAAAACATAATTTTCTAAGTGAACTACCTGAACTTGACCATAAACATCAAATATCTGTCATATAATAAACAGAATTGAATTTTTTCAAAATTAAGGTTAATGTCTCTGTTTAGGGTTCAAGCAGCAGGAAGATGAACAAGCATCAGTGAACTGATTTTAACTACACTTGTTTTCTACAAGAGAAAAATAATTGAAATGTTACTAAGGACACAGCAGTCTACCTGGGCAAAAAGTAACTAAAAAAGACATGCTCACCTCTAAGCTTCCTAGGGTTCTGTCAAACTTCTACTCTGACCTGAAGTAAAGGTCTCTTTTCTCATGTACACTCAACTAAAGAAGATTAATGGCTCAGCAACTAAACGGGTCAGAAATATGCACTGTTTTAACAATATTAAAAAGCTCAATTTTGATCAATATGATAAGATTTTTAGACTCTCCCTTTATCCTCCACACAGAACAAAATTTTGCATTTGTCACTATTCACTGATGTTGCAGGATAAAGATTAAAAAAATTCAGTGCATAAAGAATTTGATGCATCTGAAGAACTAGATCCAAACACACATCTAAAATGATCAGCTCTTAAGTAGTCAACAGAACAGAGGACAAAAAGAACTCATCATTTTTCTGTGGCTGTTGTGTCTAGTTTCTGTTGCACAATTCCTGATTTCAGGAGTCATCTTTTGATTTTCTGGGTCAGTGAGTGAATCTTCACTGTACTGATGGAGAAACCTACTGAAACCAGAACAACTGAAAACTTCCCTTTCCATTTAAACTTTCTGCTGGATGACACTCACATACAGACTAATATGTGGCTGGGCATGTGTTCATGTGCACGTCTACTTGAGTAGCGAGCCTTGCGCTCTTTACATAATAATATTTGCAGAGTTAGTCAGAGGAAAGCAGTAGCAGCCCAAATATGACCTTGTCCAGAAGCTAGGTAATTTACGATGCTTATCTTCATTGAGAGAATATCTTTCTCAACAGAATTAAAAACTCTCTTGAGCTGGGTCATTTTTCTGCTGGAATAATTCACATCACTCAATCTTATTTATAAAAGAATTAACTAGATCCAAGCATTCAAAAATAATTCTTCTGAGAACACTCTTGTTCAACGAACTGGCTGAATTGGGGGAGGCAAGTTTAGGGATGGAGAGGATGGGGAGGGTGACAGGATCACAGTCAGGTAGAAGGGGTGGGGAAAGCCTCAAATTTAATTCAGCATATCCAAATTCTGTTAAAACAATAAAGAAATCAAAACTAAAATAAGGCCAGAAAAATCCACATTTGATCTCCACAGAGAGTCTTTCTTGCACATAAGCTTCACAGTAAATAAAAGTATCCACTGGTTCCCTGCTCTACTCATGCATCATGACCAGCATTAAGCTCTGGAACCACCACAGACTTAGGAGCTTCCACTTAGCACATTAGGATTTCTTATACAAGAGGGAAAATTGGGGGAAGGAATTGCTTGATTTTATGTCATTTCAGTGGCATGAAAATATGGTACTTCCATACAACATGCCTCTGTCTTCTCTCCAACTTTCCAATTCTTCAAGCATTCACATGCATAATTTTCTCCCACCCACTTCTCTGTAACAAACCATATTGCCATGTACTGTAATTTCCTAGATGTTTGCTCAGGAATTGCTTTGGGACAGAATTTGGGAATGAGTGAGAAATGTCAGGAAGATTTGGGATGCAACCATCTATTCCTGATTTTAGTGGCAATTGCATGTTTGCAACTAAAGCAGTCAGGAATGTGTCCACATGAGCACTGGTAAGTTTTTGACAATACCAATTCCAAATTTTCATTAACCTAAATAACAAATTCATGACATCATATTCCAATTTGAAACAAAGTCTGCCTTGTTATCTAAGTAAAAATCAAGAAGTGAACTGGTCCAAAGCCCACTAATATCAATGAAGGAATTGTGCATTTTCCCCATGCCTGTGGTCATTTCACAACTCAAGTCTTTTAATTAACATCAGTTTTTTCCATGTTTCTATGTTTTATGGCCAATATGGAAATTATGATTATCCACCAGCCCAGTGTGGCTCTGAGTTACATGTGCCAAATTTCCATTGAGGTGAATTAGTAGTTTCTTTTCTGAGGATCACTTTATTTTGGGCAGAATAGAACAACTAAAAATACATTTTGTATAGGAGTAAGTTTCTAAACATCCTGAGACCATAAAAATCAACCAACTTGCAAAGAGTTATTGAGTTTCAAAAAAAAAAACCAAACCAAAAAACAAAACCAAAACAAACAAAAAAAAACCACAAAAAACAAAACCAAAAAAAAAAAAAAAAACCACCAAAAAAACCCCCTCAAACCACCTATTTGAAAGGTGGCCATTCTACTATAGTCAGTTAATTTTAGTTTACTAGTAGTGCAAGTGATACCACTATTATCAATATTATTATTTTAAGTGATTAAAGTGTTACACCTATATATAACCTAACAGATAAGTATTGTGGTTTTAAGAAATAACTGGCACTTGGTAACCAATAAAAAAAATATTATAAAATGTGGGGTTTTTATCCATACCTCAGGTTTTAAGATTATGTGGTACTATCACCTGGGAACACTACCATACAAAGATCTATTACATTTGCAATAGCCTCTTATTCCTCCTACTTCCTCCTATATTTTCTGTCTATCTTTCTTATTCTACCTACTTCCTATTTGCTCCTTGAGGAAAATACCCAGTTAATGAAAGGACCCCGGTGAGTTTGGTTGTAACTGGACTGATTCCATAAATCTTGTTTACTGGAGCATTAAATTTTCACAAGGTTCGTATTACATGTTGATAAGAAATATGTAAAATGTTAGCAAATTTAAAAAAAATACCCATAACCAAAAAGTTTTTACAGAAAAATGCATTTGCTATAGGAAACTGAAAGATAACCTCAGGTCCTAAAGGCCTTGGAGGAAACCCTGAATTTGAATGGCGCCAGAGAACTAAGTTGAGAAAATGACAGAAGAATTACTAAAGCAGGCACATAAGGGCAGGAAAACACGATGAAATCTCCCAAAGCAATGGCAAGCCAGAGACATTCTCAACATCCATTCTCAAAAAAAACCCCTCATGCATAGTTTCAGTTTTAGAAAAACAACAACAAAACCAACCAAACAAAAAAAAAATGCAAACAAAAACCCCCATAAAAATAAACAAACACTCCAGAGTACCTTTGTCTGATAGCACTCCTTCAACAGAAAAAAATGAAGATAAAAAAATAAAAATTAAACAAACAAACAACCCCCCCTTGAAACTAAACAAACAAAAATCAGAGAAAAGGATATGAAGAGAAAATCTGGGAGCAATTCTATTGCAGTAAAAATCTTTACACTATTTTTTTTTATTGTTATTTTTTTTGTTCATAAAGTCAAACTGCAATACAGGTAAACATATCTGCCTTAGGTTGTAGACTTCTGTGACAAAAGGTGGCATATATGCCTAGTGAAATCAGAAGATCAGATAAATTTTATTTAAAATAAATAAAATTTATTTTAAATAAATATTTTTTTTATTTAAAAATAATTTATTTAATTATTTTATTTTAAAATAATTTCAATTATCACTATCTGCAAAGAGTTTAACAAAGTCACTCAAATGAGGAAGATTAATGTGAATCTGCTCTACAAACCCTCTGGATTGTGTTAGCTGGTGAGATTGCACGCCAAAAAGTTCTTAATTAAAAAAAACCTAACAAAAAACCCTGCTAATTTTCAAAGAACAATATTATAAAGGTGACTGTAGCAATGAAAAGATGGAGTTACTACTCCCACCATCTCTACTGTCACATAGGCAGTGGAAATCACAGCAGCTAAACAGGAAAGTGTAAGCCCGCACTCCATGGAAAATGTGTTGCCCACAGCAGGCAAAACAAGATGACTCATTGATACAGTTTGAAATTCTCCGTTTCCCCAGTGCTTTCATTACAGAATGAAGGTTATTTATACAGTTATTTTTTTCTAGTATTACATAGGGATAATGAGAATTCCTCTTACTTAACTGTACCTTTCAGAGGACAGAGAAGTAATTTTCTCACAAACACACTGCAATAACTCTCTGGCCTGACATTTACATTTTCTATCTNTTTTTTTTTATTGTTATTTTTTTTGTTCATAAAGTCAAACTGCAATACAGGTAAACATATCTGCCTTAGGTTGTAGACTTCTGTGACAAAAGGTGGCATATATGCCTAGTGAAATCAGAAGATCAGATNCAGCTGGCACCAAGAACTGTGATTTTTAAACAACTTTTTGTTTTACTGGGCAGGGCACCAAGGATTCAGTCCAGAGAGGGACTCAGTATCAGAAACCAGAACACCTAAGTTCAAGCGCTGGGAGCAGAAATGGAAATCTGACCCAGTGGTGAATGTCCAGGCAAGGCACTCCAGAGCAGCTTCCAAAGCACCTCCCATCCTCAGCAGGGAGCCCAGTGGATGAGCCAGTAAGAGATGCCACAAAGACAGATATAACAGTCTTGTGCCTGTCTGGGGCACCTCATTTGGTGCTCAGGGGTATCTTGCCACGCTGGAATTACAACTCAGACTCTCCCTGGAAAAGTGTTTCAAGTCTCTACGGTTGGAAATTTTTTTTTTTATTTTTTCCTTTCAAAACACATGAAATACAAGCCCCAACTTGAGACTGGCCCCTGACTATATTTCTGCTCAATTTCCTCTTTCTTCTTATGAGGTGCTAGTCCACACTTTTCACCTCTAGAGAGTGCCATAATACTAAACAGTCTGAAGGAAAAACTGGACATTTCTTCCTAGGGCCCTAATCACTTTCCTACTAAAATGTCCTGTTGTTTGCTGGTCCTGTACTTCTAGTTATTTCCTATATGTTGAGGCATAAGCATGCCATCTTCACACTTGTAAATAGCCCATAACTTGGTGATTAGAAAAAGGTGCTGAAAGAAAAGGAGAGAGAAGAAAAGGATTGATTCTCCTGGCGGTGATACTGAACTGAGGTCAGTTCGAGCAATAATGCATCGCACGCGTAGACCATTGCTGAGCAACTGGATGCAACCAAACATTGCAGCAAGTCTCTTCTGCAGAGGCACAGGGCCATTTCCTTTGTCACCGGATTAAAAAATGCTAAGCGCTAATGGCAGACTAGAAAAGCTCACTAGTCAGTAAATTATATAAAAGGTACTCAAAATATTGTTCATTTTCAACAGTGCTTAAATAGAGAGACTAACCTACTATGGTAAGTAATCTTGAGCCAGGTCATGCAGACTCAGAAGATCAGGGGAAGCTGATCTAGCTGCACTAGAACTGACATTAATTCAGGATTAAAAAAAAAAAAGGGGGAAAACTAAGTAGAATCTATGAAATTATTAAAAGTTCTATACTTTACATTCATAATTGCTGATAAAGTCCCAATCCTTCACTGTCTCATACTCAAATCTTTCTATCAGCCATAGCAAAAACATGCCACAACCCTGAAGTCTGTCTGCAAGACTAAAATGTCAGGTTGGAAATTACAGCTATGTTTACTATACCTGTATTTATATCTGTGTACAACATAAAGCCAAAAAGTTCAGATTTTTAAAAAGTGTTTTTCATACTCTTACTGCTGAAGCATGTTCAAACGAAACAAATTAACTCAAAGTTTGCTACTGAATTTATATACAAAGTTCAAGCCGGTGTGCTGTGTAGTAATAAAACAGACATATGAAATATTACATTTTCTTTTTTATGTAATAGTTTACCACTTCTTAGCAATGTTATACACAGAGTTATGTATACTTACGACATACAAGTATGACTCACCACATCTTTTTTCTTCCCTCACTAAATATAGGTCTGTTATCTGAATATTAGTTTTAGGGTCTTCCCCTTTTCAAAACAGAAACCAAAAAACACAGTATTTTTTTCTCCAGCCACACATTCCTTTTTAACAATAAGATTTAGCAAAGATAAGAAGCCCTGATTATTTAACAGAATATTTAAGTAGTCTTGCTGACCTGGATTATGTATTTGGTAAACTATGATTGTCTTCAGTAATTTAAACATTCCAATTCAAATACTGGAGATAACATAAAAAACCTTTAATCTTGAAAATTTCTGTGGAAGGGAAGATTTCATGGATTCTGGAGTTAATTTTTCATAGAGAATTTGTAAATTCATTCACAGGTTTTATATATACCCCTTAAATTTCACTGTCACTTAGCCACTAGATGCTTGTCCGAGATTAGTTAAAAGGCTTTACCTCAAATGCTTGAAAGGTTAATCCTACATTGTAGTTTTCTGACACTGTTATTTTCCACACACATTCCTTCATTGGTCTGTAGTCATCAGGATAATTGGGAGACTGGATCTGGCCTTCATTTTTGTGGATTTCACCTCCACAAATAGCTGATAAAAGCATAACATTTTTACTGTCAATAATGACATTTTCAGTAATTTCCCCATGCCCAAACTGACATTATATGCTCCCATTTTAAAAACTAATAATAAAGTTGTTCTGGAAAATACTTTAGTCTACCAAGGATAAATTATTGAAAACGCAATCGATTTAACCATTGTATGTATTTCAGTTAGCAAATATAATTTAGCATTTCTAATAGTTGTAAACACGTCTACAGTGTTAAGGAAGATTTTGTAATCATGGATAATCTGAATCTATACATTTTACAGACTGCATTTAAAGGTAAAAATATTTAAATTTTTGTTCATCCTTGAAATATACTTGATAAACATTCTTCATTAATATTTACTAACCTTTAGAAAGAGACAAATGAAAGCAAAATCCCATATTTTATAATGACCTACGCATTTTAACACACACTTTATCGCTTCAAGCTTGCACTCAGTTTGAAGAAACAGCTAATATAAATAAAAGATGTTTTCACAAAAAGTACAGGCTCTGTTTTAAATAGGTGAACGTTGACTTGCTAGTATACCCAGTGCATGGGTGCCTTTATCAACTATTCCCAGAGTATATGGAAAATATAACACAGATTTTTCTGAAGGATAAACACACAGAAAATTCACACAGAAATCTCTGCAAACACTAAGCACAACAACATGCATATTTAGTTAATTAAAAACTAGTAAAAAATGTATGGTTATTATCAATGATTTCCCTGAAAAAGAGCTCAGCCGAAATCCGACCACAGGAGGAGTTTCAAAATGCCCTGTATATTGAGTTAGCACCTTCAGTCTCTTAGTGATAAAATACTAATTTCATATGTTAGTTTTGGCAGGGAATGATTAATATCCAAAGGTATCTGGTCAATATTTTTCTTCCATAATCAATTAATTTGTAATGCTATAAGAAGCTCACCTTCATAAATTGCTGCAAAACCTTTCCCAACCCAGTTGCTGCTGCTGCGGAACTCGATCCACATCCTGCTGTCGGAGGATGCGAGGACTTCTGGCAGTTTGTCACCACAAAACCTGCCTAAAAACATGCAACCAGTAACTGCATTTTCTGCCGCCTCTGAAGCCAAATGCTGCAAACATTTATACAAGTGTTTAACATTATAAGCAGAAGTAGCAGAACCAACTCAGTGGAACTATTCATACGCTTATGGTTAAGCACATGTGTTTCTGCAGATCGGGACCTAACACACAAAGATTTTATTATAAAGCTTTCAGAACTTTTTATTGCAGTCAGGCTCACAAGTCTAAGTATAAAACCTTAGGGGAACTAATGAAAAAAATTATTGTTAGAGATTGTTTCTATACATACAAACACATGCATTTTGGAAGGGGAAAGTAAGTACTAATCTTAAAAGAACTCAATGTAGGTCACAGTAATACAGCTCATTGTGCCTATGCACCAAAAAGATTTAAAAACTAACATCTAAATGACCTATTCTACAGTATCCTCTTGAATTCTGCCTAGGTAGGTAAAATTTCTATTTTTCTAGGTGATAGGGAACAGGAGAAAAGGATAATTCCTGTCTGGTCTTAACTGTCTCTTCTTTATTTTCTGTTCAGGGCCAAGAAAATAGACATTCCTGTCAGAAAGCTGTCCCATGTACCTGGGCACTAGCATTATGGGAGGCGAAATCTCCCCACCAACCTTCTGAATTAAAATAGGATGACTGCAGCTTTTACATATCAGTTGCAACTCAAACTTAATTCATTATTGCTCTGCATGTCTTTTCTCTGCAAGACCAAAGGACACACAAAGAATAAACAGAAGCAATCTACTCATAATATTAAAGGTACAGACACAGAGCTCATAAGAGCAACTCTACAGCAGGTGTATGAGCTTATCACACAATCCAGGGATTTCCCCTCAAGTGCTCTACAGGTTTGTCCATAAACTACTTCCCTATTCCTCTGAACAAGACTATGGCACCTTCATAGTTTGATATCCATAAGCAAAGCAAACACTTGCACATTTTGTAGTATCTTTCCACACATGTCGCTGAATAATGGTTAGCTGCAGTGAAAGGAAGGCTTGAGGCTTGAAGTCTAGGTCATTTAGAGGGGTTTTTTTCCATCCCCCAGTTTAGATACATTCTAGACATCTAAAACCCAAGAAGTTTGTTGTGGGTTCAAGAGCCGGTCCACTGAGCCCAGTGAGTGTGGTACAGTGGACAGTGCAGCATTTAACAGTTGCATACCAAGCAGAGAGGATTTTCTCCAGTAGCCATCTCTTACTTCAATATAGTCGTACCAACAGAGACTGCTCTTGTAAAGGTCCATGGTGGTGAAGTTTAGAACGATCTGCAACCAGATGAGAAGGCCTAAATAAATCGAGTGTGGTTAACAAGAGAAAAACAATCACAACAACATTCTGCAGAGCTGAAGCCAGAGCGGTCACCTGTAATGGGATTCCAACTACTTTGATATTTAATCAACCTCTCCTCAATTATTTCTTTGACTAAGTAAAAGTTTCTTGGGAACTTGAAAAGTTCTTGAAAAGTTTCTTTTATTTAATCTTATATATTTGAGGAGATTCAAGACACACTACTCACATTCAATTGCTCACAGGGAGTTTTTCACTGAGAAATAAAAATTTGAGAACTTTAATTAAGTAAAATATTAGAGTAGTATAATTTTAAGTATGTTACTTGATAATTCTACTGCCAGTGCCTCTTCCATTACATTTTGACTATAATCAGCACTGATCATAATCAGCTGCAAATAAAAAAAAAATTTAAAAATCATTCTTTTATTTTGGTTTGTGCTCCCTTCTACTACTGTTCTAACAAGATATTTTACTTTCAGACACAAAAATGTTGACGATGGTGGAGAGTAATTCTGAAAGCAAGGTCACTAATAAGAAAAGGTATACAGTCCCTTAATGATTCTTAATGAAATGATAATAAAGATTTTTATACAGAAATCTGACTTCTGTGCATTTCTGAAACTTTCTACTTGGATTCCAAGTTTTACTGAGAACATCTGTAAACAGGCATATTTTCAATACTTACTATGAGTACTACCCTTATATTAAATTACATTATCCCTGTTTTAGAAATATTAATCCTAAACTGTCATAAACTTACACTTTTAACACAGGAATAGGATTCGTCCTAATCACACGTTGACACAATAGCTACAGTTTAAACCCTGACTGACGGGGATAGTCTTAGCATCATGGCCCGCAATTACAGGGACAAATCCACACAAGCAGATTAAAAGTTACTCAAATTTTGTATTATAATATCACTTCCAGTTAATACCTTTTTATTGGATTTAGCTGTATTTGGAAAAACAATTCATCTTCTTCAGAATCAGTTCCTCAGTGTAAATAAATAAATATTTCAAACTAACTGAAATTCTTCTTTATTCACATTTGAGCATAGAATTGGTATTATTCTAGCTTTGATGCTAGGAACTCTCAACTGAAATCTGCCAGTATAAAACAAACACGAATTGCTGCACAGTAGCAAATACCTCACACTGCAAAAATACATCTCCATGGCAGCCTATGGAGCAGCTGTGAGTGTCAGTTGAAAGGAGAGGAATTTACCCTTAGTCCGGATGCAAGGAAAAAAATTATAACATCATAACTGGAACAATGAACCCACACAATCAGACAAGAGGGTTCAGTTCCATCTCAAACTCCTTCTAGGTTTTGTGCACCGTTTCATGGATATCTAACCCACTGGACATTTTGCCTTTACTATTCAGGCAGTCCTTTAGGGAGATGTGCTGAAGAAATAAATGCAAAAATATTACCAGAATTCCAACACCACCAACCTACCATGAGAAATATGAAGATCTGACTAAAAGTACATTCATATGTTTTACTCTGCTTCAGTTTTTTAATACATTTCCAAGTGCTATTTGAATTCACTTCAGAGGATGGCAGAGAGATCATTCATGCCTTCACACGGTAATTCTCTGTCCTTGGCAGAATTTTTCTCCTTCAACTTTTCCTTCAAATAAAGAGGCCACACCAACTAAAAAACTTTTGTTCTCCTCAAATCATCCACTTTCCAGTTCAGATTCCTTCTAAACTCCTACCTCCTTTTTTCCTCAAAGCATAAGCAGGCATCTCTGTATTTAGCCATGTGGCTTGAAAAGCCTGCTGCCCACATCAGTCCTGTTTTCCACCCATGCCAACTTTACCCCACCCCCCATCTGAGCAGTCAGAGGGGTTCACAAGGGGGAGCCCTTTTTCTTTGCCTCGATGTGATGCAGACAGCTGCTTAAACTAACCCAGCTGGCTCTGTTGGAAGCAAGCTACAGAAGCCACAACCTACACCTCCTTCATTACTTCAGCTCTTTAGAGCCCGGAGGTCTCTTACCAGTCTAGCCACAAGTTTTCCTTTTTCCATGACACAGCTGAAGCATCAGATTTCTCTGTTCTTTGTTTGGAAATTCACCTTTTTCCAAACCTTAGCTGCCAGGATGGAGTTGGGAGATGGATGGTTTCACTTTGGTGTGATCATGTCAATGTCTCAAAGTGCTGCTATCTAAGTGGAAACAGTTAAAATTTAATGAGCCTTCTCAATGTCCCCTGCTTTTCAAACTACATGAAATAACCTTCACAGCCTTTTCTCACTCTGACATGCCAAGGTATTTGATGACACAGCAATTTCTTAACACTGACCAGAATTCATTAGCTGTACATAGGCACAACCCCCAATCTGTCACAGCATGATTTCTGGTCATGAACCAAATAAGTTTAAATACATTTAAGATTCTAATTTTCTATTCTGCAAAGTATTAAATAGAGCTACAGACAAGGCAGATCTTGTTCAAGGGGACAGGATGGCTGAGAGGCTTCCCAGGAAAAACAATCAATGGGTATTTGTCAGCACAATTAAAGAACTATTGATTACACAGCAGATTCGATTGTGCTACTGCAGCTTCCGAGACAATATATCATACCCCCTACTGCCTGAGACAGGAAAGCACAAAATATACAATAAATACCAGTAGTGCGAACCAAGGTTTCTGCAGGTAGCATTTCTTACCCATATCAATCAAGGATTTTTCTGCCCTACTTTATCTTTCATGTAAAACATTCAAGAAAATTTAAAAGTAGTGTAACCAATTCAAAAAAGGCAGATTCAAATAAAATACTGGCACAGTTGCAATTCTCCTTATGCCAATAAAATTTCTACACACCAGAAGGCAGGATTCACCCTGGCTGAGGGCACACAGCATTAATAACACCATCCTCCCTCTGAGACTTTTCTGTGTATAGATATACTGAGTGCAGCTGTTTACCATGTAGCCTTGAGTCTCGAAAGTAAAAAATGAATGGGCTGCCTTGTTTTACTAATAGGAATGCTCATATTTTAGGTTGGCCTGGCAATTTATGATGCCTTGTGAATAAAGGGAATACTACAGGTAGGGCATGCCACTGCAGTCCCAGCCTTCGTTAAATTTCTGGGCATCAAAGATCAGAAGAGTCCTTACCTGCAGAAAAAAGCACAGATAGAAGCCCTCCAAACTATGCTCCTACAGCAGAATGCTAAATCTCAGTAAATAAATAGGAAATAGCTAAGTAATGCCTTTCCAGTTTATTTTTAGGCGACTAAAGTGCTCACTGACCTTTCAGAACATGACATGATGCACTTATACATACTCCAATCTCCACACAATATTCCTGAGATTTATCAGGGTCAAAGCAGCAAAGGAACAAAAATTTGACTATATTTTCATTTTCCTTTCATTATATGAATATGTTATTATCATTTAGTGAGAAAAATTGGGATCAAGTGTAACACATGTCCAAGGTAACATGATACATGCATTAGCTAAAATTTAGACCTCATGGCTGTAAATAAGGTTCGTTATCTCAAGACAGCCAGTTTCCTACAGGAATAGCATGGACAAAACAGACTTTTTGACACTAGCACAAATATCATTTACTTTGTTCTTGCTGAACTATATGGAGATTAGAGAGCTGGAAGTAACAGTGCCCTATGGACATGACTTGTCATGTAAAATTTCAACTGGAAGATTCTGCTTCATCTTTTCCCCATTTGGGGCAGCACGTAAATTGGGAAAGGAGCCAGTCCTCTCACATGCTGACTTCAACACAGGGGTTTTCCCCCATTAAGATTTTGTACAGTATAATACAGTTTCAGTGGTGGTTACAAACTCAAGACGTTTTTTTATTATTATATTACAAATGTATTACAATTAGACTAGTGTCCACAGATAGGCTTACATAAAGTTGGAGTATGCTATGAATACTTTAACATGAACATTTACTCACACACTAGTATTTTTTTCAGAAGCAAATAATTGTAGGTGAACACTTTTTTTAAATTATTTTTTTAATGGAGGGGTGGGAAAAAACGCTAAGCCATTTTTTTTGTTATCACAGCAATGTCTAAAACGCAACACAAATAGTGGGGACATAAATTTACTACCTAGAGTAATTTGTACAAACATTCTTTTATTCATCTCTTCATTATTTTTTCCCCTGACAACCTGCTGAGCCACCCTTTTCCTCCCTGAAGAGAGTGTTTAGTTTTCCTCCTGTCTCTGGCTCTTGCCCAGAGGAGGGCAAACACTCTCCAAATGACTTTGCTTTCATTCCCCACAGTAGCAAATGCCCTTACAGCTCCTCAGGATCTATAGAACATCAAGAGTACATATTCTTGGTGTCTACCAGGAGCCTGACCTGAAAGAAACACGGAACAAGTAATACAACCAGGAGAAAATAATGTCCAGTATATACATCGTGGGAGACCACTGAGAAAAATAACAAATATCTGGGGGCAACTGCTGGAGCTTCCTATTTGGACTTGCCAGTACTGAGTCTGATAGATTCTATTTTTCAGTCTTTAGATCCTATATTTTAGTCTTTAATATTTGACTGCTTTATACTAGCCACTGCTTCAAGTAAGGAAACTTACATCCTTTTTCCTGCATATTTTGTCTCAGCTGAAGCTTTTTATCACTCCCTCTATCCTCATTTGTTTTGAAGGAGCCTGATATTTGAGCCAAAAATTTAAAATAAGATTTAGCTATCACGTTTGGAAAGTGTACACAAAAAGGACACGTTTTGCTTTCACTAGGATGGCACCCTTTTCTCTCCAGACTGCTCTCACCAAGCCCATTTTTTTCCCCACTCTTTTCCCCATAAAACTGATCTCCAGAAAGTAAAACTATGTGCACTAGAACCAATACGAGGGAACACCTACAATGACACTCTCTTTACTCATGTCATTATGGTTTCATTTTAGAAACATCTTATTTAACACACTAAGAACTTCCTTAGTTACAGCCCAGCTATCAGCCCCAAACAGCTCAGTCAGCTTGCCAGAGTCCATGCTGGAAAATGGACCATCCAGGAGCCTGAATCACCTCTTCTGCTTTTATACTGAACCATAAACTGAACTGGCAGCCAGTTTTAAAGGGAGCTCATGGTGCAAACACACAACAGATTGAAATCAAGCCTTCGGTTCACAAGGACACCCACTGAACAGATGATGTGGTTCTAATGCCACAGATCAAAGTCAAGTCACTAGTATATAGTTCATGGTCCCATTTTTTATGACACACCATTATTTTCAATTAACATGCATCTTTCAAACTTAAACAAAAATCTAAATAAGCACAACATTCTACTTTGAAAATAGTGTCTGCATCTAGCTAAAGGAACTTTAAAATACCTTCTCTCCCGGGGTCACAGAGATTCTCCATATGCAGTGTGTGTAGGAAGGATAACCATTTGGAAATCCAGGAGAAGAAAAGTTGCCTGTAGATTCCTGCAGTGTTTCTCCACAGGCTGAAAGAAACAAATTACAGTAAAAATATAAAATTTAATGTGCCTAACGGAGAAAAATGCATCCTTCCAATATCTACTCAGAATACATTTAACTCACTGCAGATGCAGAATGGAAAATAAATTAGTTAGTTTACAATTTAGTCAAAGTCATGATTTTAAGCCAGTCTGACATTCATTCCATTTTATGCAGGATGTTTTTATTCCATGAACTATTTCACTTCTGTGTTGTCTGTTGACATAACCAAAATTATGGCAGTCTTAAAAATATCATTGCTGTCAATCAACTGCAACATTGTACATAGAACTCTTTTGGTAATGAAAAAAAAGAAGTTAGACATCCTTTAAGAACTAAAACAAATGCTAGCACATGACGTGCACCACACTGAAATTTTGTCAGTGGTTTCATTTAATTTAGTACTTTACCCACATGAGAGACTGACCTGACCTAAATTCACTCATTTATGTTGGTATAGAAAACTAAATCCTATATTGGACAAAGTCTCTTGCAAGAGTGATTTGTAGAGATATGAGTAAAAAAAGCAAAGCAAATGTAAAGTCCTAAAATACCAAAGACTTTTATATTCTTTATTATTGAAGCTTTTAGCACCCTTCTCTCACCCATCAATCATGCTGCTAAATGCTGGTGGATGCTGGTTAATAAATCTTTACACTAAAATACAATGTTGGAAGTTCCTGCCACTCTCCATCATTAAAACTGGTTTTGGTAGGATATTACACCTTGGTCAGTCATCTTTTTTGACCTGAATCAAATTTTTTAACCCACTGATTTTGGAGGTGTGATTCAAGATATGAATTTGATATTATGTCATGACTGACAGTGTAATCAGATCTGCAGTGTTTTCAAATTACAGAGCTACCATTGCCAGCAGGTGAACAACTGTGTCATCAAAATATCAATGAATTATAAATGTTCTGGAAAATCTTTAAATAAATGAGGACAAAGGAAAGGATTGTTTTGGACAAAGAATACAGCTATAAAGGTTGTCTTGCTAAAATGCATCTAAGATGTCATCGGACAACTACACTGTTACATGAGGTGTCAATTACATTCAAGGCATTAAATATGCCCTGACACTCAAATGGTTATTGTGATGAGAATAGAAAGGAAAGATTGGTGTGGCCCTCAGGAGGTGTAATGGCTAAAGCCGCCATCCCTGTGTCCTTTAGGAATGAAACAGAAAAAAATACTATTTTCCTTCCTTCATTTAAAAAATGTCGTTTTATCTTTAAGAATTCCAGGCAGCCACAACAAATGACATTTCTGCACAAAGCCTTTTCAGTGAAAAAGCTGTATCTCTCATTAACCACAATTTATTTTTAACACAACAACGAATGCAAAGTTATCTAAGTTGCAGAGTCCTGTACTGGGTTCCCCCAGAGCTGGTGAGCTGTGCCATAGCTTACGGTGCATAAGTAAAGCACTTCAGAAAAAGCCAAGAGTGAAATCGTTGTCTCACTAAGGAGTAGGGGACAACAGAGCCCAAAGATGAGACATCCACAAGAATCCAAGCATTCCTCTCACCCCTTTCAGGGTCCTCTCTTATTCTTCCCCCCATGCATGGTTTCATTAAGGCTACGCTGGAACATTCCATGCTCCCTATACAGACGATGTGTATGGACTTAAAACAATGGCTTTTAAGTTGCAAAAGGACATTTTTTCCCCACCCCCCAGGAATTATAGGATAAAGCTATTTAACATAAAAATTTATCTTATATCCATACTAAATTCCTCAGAGCTTTCAATCAAATTAAAATGATTTTCAGAAATGCCTCTAAATTTAACAGAAATGTAAGAAAACTTGTAAGTAGATAACTTCTACTAAGAATTAGCACAATCAGAATTTATAAAATGCACTTGTGTGTTTATAAAATGCTTTATGTGTCTTGCCATATTTATCTTTTAATTTTAAATTCTTGATTACTCAAGGGAACTATAACAGGAACAGCTTATACCAATCAATGGCTGAATCAATTTTCTATGGGATCTGAGTTCCAGGCTGACTTCCAAAGCTGCAGTAGAGAGAGTGATATTTGGGAATTTCTTGTTGAAAAGCACATTTCTCTGCAATGGGAAACAGTTAAAATTCTATCACTAGAGTATGCACGGGTTTTCTTTATATTTGGACTGTAGCAACTGCTGTATTTATGACTAGGCTTATAAAATAGAACATTATCATTATTTTTACTGTATAATGGTCCACTAGTAATGAAATCCACTTTGGGAGAGAAATGTGGAAGGAAAATGAGTGGTAAGGGCCATTTATTTAAATATCATTTCATATTTATTTTAGTATATTTCAAGTCAGAATATATCAATTACAACTTCAATCTTATACAGCTCTACTTTATAAAGCATTTATATGTTTTTATTCCTTTGTTCATCATTAACATTTGCCAAGGTTTTCTCTGATGTTATTTCCTCCCCCCCTTTTCAAATGTCGTGCCTTGTATCAATTTTACTAGGCTAGACCACTTGCAGAAATGCCACTTTAGCTTTCCCACACACATACTCTAACCATAAAAGCCACTCTCTGTTTTACAGCCTGAGAAGGTTAGACATCTAATAAGACTTTCCATGCTTAGGAGAGGGAAACTATTTTTGCTTCTCCTTGTAAAGATTAGCAATGGGTGTAGGCAGCAGGTGGATTATATGCTTATACAAAGCAATTCCCATCAGTGTACTCTGCAGCAGTGTTTAATTACAGAGCCTGTGTACGACACCTCTCTGGGCTGGACTACACACACTGCCAAGTCCCATCATGGATTACTGTGAAATCTGCAAATGATGAAGCCCGGATCCTCCAGGGTTTCATTTAGGGAACCAAGTCTCATTGCTTTGTATGTAGCACTAGCATATACATACTATCGTTTATGGCTCATTTGAGTTTACCCCTTTTTTTAAGTTCCTTAACACTGAAACACAAGTCTATACTACTATACATACATGGCATACGAAGCTGTCACGGAGCCCCAAAAATATTTACTGCTGATCATGTACTTGCTAAATCAAAAAAATAAATCAGTTTACTACAACCCAGGGTCTTACTATTGACTTGATTCCTCTTTATAGTTATAGGGAAACTGTCCTAATCTAAAAACTCTAATCCTCCTTATGCAGTGAACAAAGGCTGACTTTTGAAGGTGAACATTCTTTTTGAATCTAATAGGGATGGCAGCAAGTTAAGCCTGAGGAACAGTGAGAACAGTACAAAATAGAGACAGGCTTCAGCCTTCATCTGCTCTTTTCTACACACACTGTCACAGACCTAGGCAATTTTTAAATTTGCTGAACTTCATCCATCCACCTTCTCCTCCTCTAAACAGATTTCTCCCACCAGTCTAAGACTCCTTTCCTATCCATTATGCAGTCCCATTCTACCCACTTATTTTTTGTTCTCTCTTTTGGCATATAAGTATCTTTCTCCATAGTTTTCCTTTCTTACATATAAATATTAGCTACAATTTCTACGTAAAACTATAAAGGCAGATCTGCGTTGAAATTTTAGCAGCTAGAAGAAAACACAATCTATCACTCCATTAGACTGTCTGAAAACCACTGTAATACATCCAGCCTTGAAGTTCAAGTTTTATTCTCAAATACCAAGGCACTCAAAATTCAAAATCAGATTGGCAGAGGAAAGACTTCAACTTAGTTGCCATCTTTCCCCTTATTATTCCATAATGTAACAATATAATTTGGTTTTAAAATGCAACAGATCCC
This sequence comes from Platysteira castanea, assembly GCA_013397175.1. NCBI lineage: Eukaryota > Metazoa > Chordata > Aves > Passeriformes > Platysteira > Platysteira castanea. Next base: position 516,510 of record VYXC01012077.1, on the reverse strand, counting down.
TATCAGCAATTACATTTTCCTTTTACAAAAATCCTAAGGAAAATTTAAAAACAAACTAAAACTGCTGTTGCTACATTTTAGAGACCTGGCACTTACCCTGCTGCTGAAAGGTAGGTTATCAAATCTCACTCCTTGGCTTCACCAATCTCAAAACTGTTTCTTGGTCATTACGCCCCTTCTTGAATAATGACCCTGAATATCCTGACTAGCTAAAACACCCTGGCAAGCTCAGCTGCCTCCCTGCTGTCAAGGATCACCTGTATTCTCCAGCTTAACTGTATTCTCTGAGCTTAACTTCATGTTCATGGGCCCCAGAAAAAGACTTGGACCAGCAACTGTTTGCAGCAATAATTAGAACTCCAAACAAAACATGCACAATACCATAAAATCCCTTGTCACAGAAGTGTGGGTCTCTGAAAAATACTGATTAAGTTATTGTTTTCTGTATTTTCATTGTATTGCATTTAAGGCAGCACAAATGAACACATGAAACAACGCAGATATTATTAAGGATTGAAATATTCACTGCTCTTTTATCATAAGCAGGCATCATGATTAATATCTTTTGTCTGGAATAGGAAATAAAACATACCTCCAAAACCAACATAGTATCAGGGATTTTATTGCTATAGACGACAATGATCGCATGACTCTTTACATAAAACCAAAAACTTTATGTCTGTCTGAATTTTGAGTTTCAGTATTTGCTGGAAAATTTATTAGAACAAAAGTGCTGCGCAACTTTCAAAGATTTGCTTTCTTTATTAGATGCTTCAGTCTGGGTTGTGTTATTCAGCTATGCAGCTTCTACTAAAAATATTAACTAAAAAAATGCATTTTAAATAGTATGCTGTTTAACATTTGTAGAAAAACCTTCTGCCTTTTTCTCTCTCTTAAAAATCACTTTCTTTTATGGCATGGCTCATCTAAGTAAGGCTGAAAAGCTAATGTGTTTTATCCCAAAGTTTGCAAAGCTAGGTGCCAGAAAAGGAGCATGATCCTTCAACCACCATTCATTTTTATTATCCATGTGTCCCGTGTTCACCAGTGCTGAAAAAAAACCAAACCCTTACTTTTCAAGTGCACACTGCTACTGAACAACCACAATGGTTTTACAATACTGTGAAACTAACTTTCGACAAGACTTTCATGACACTGAAGGAAATCATAACTCTCAGCACATGTTTTCATGACATATATGAAAAGGATATTCTCTCTGAACAACCCTTTGAACGTTAGCTCAAAAAGTATATTGCATCTTTTACAGTTGACTGAAAGTGCATATTAGAGTATTATATACACACTGAACAGACTAGTTTAGAATGTCTTTCCTTTTTTCTTTCTTAAGTCAATATGATCATAAGATACTACCTACTTGCACAGCAGTTTTACTTTTATAGACCTTTTTTTTCTCCAAAATTCATCTTTTATCAAAATATGTATGTATTCTTTGTGTTTATGAAATTGCTGCTCTCTGTATACTTTCATTGGGAATAATGCTGCCAAGAGCGTCATTATTAAAACACTTTCTCTACCAAAAGGAAAGAGTAAAAATTGTTCTCAAAGGAATAGTTTTTAAAGAAAATGTTAAAGTGGTTTCTGCTCTAGCAGGCCCAGAAGCTCTGTGCATGTTCTCAGTACATACAAGACTATGATTCAGCGTACTTACAGCACAAAGGAAAAGCGTATTTCAGCTGTACAGTGTACATCAAATGCACATCAGAATCCCCAGATCTTCAGTAGATCCCATTGCTGCTGGTACAAATTTGAAGCAACTCCATTACTTTAATCCTGTTCCCTTTTTTTAGTCCTTCTGTATTGATCAGTTGGTTAAAAGTGGCAACGTATCTAAAACAGTGACTGAGATTTCATTAATCCCCATGAAGAGCAGTACGGCTGGAAGCCTGCGTGGCACAGAGTTGGGACATCTAGCCTTCCACAAGGGTCTTGCTGGTAAATCCTGACTGAGACATGGCACTTCTGAACTTCTCTGGTTGACACCAAAGGTTAACAGTGATATCAGTGATATAACTAGAGCAAGGAAATTGAAACCTCTTGCTTTGAGATTTCCACCATTCTGGCAGTACTCTACTTAGTGAAGAAAGAGCACTAGAGAACAACATGAACCACAGGGTTGACTCTGGATTACTCCAGGCTTGCCACTGATGTCTCTGAGACAGACAGCAACTCTACTACACAGAGATAAAAAACTAATATGCATTCAAATTATAGGATGACAGAATTAGGCAGAAGATATTCAAATAGTAAAGGTGTCTGTTAAAACTGTAGAAATTTTGTAGTAAGATCTAACAATTTCATCCGTAAAAGAGTTTACAATTTAGTTGTCCTGGCTTCTTTTATTGACAAATTTTCAAAAAATATAATGGGTTCAAAGCTGAGCGCAATAATTCATTTTGCTCCTTCTACACTCAACTTGAATTCAAATAAAGGGCTCTGTCCAGTACACAAACCAGAAGTGATATTAAACATCTTTTTTTTCTAGTTGTTGGATAGCTAAGAAAAGCAGATTGAAATGTCACATTGTTTCATACAGTTTATCTGTCCTTAGGTGCTTTGCATTCCAGTGACCTTAACTATAAGATTTTTTTATGATTCAATTCCTGAGCAGCCTATGTCAGTTGCCAACACAGAAACAGACTACTGAGCAGCTGACTCAAAAAGCTTATCATTCCTCTTGAACAACAAGTCAAACAGTTGCTAGTATGTGGTTTTTGTTTGTTTGTGGTGCAATACCTGGACATCTATACAGCTTTCTTGCCTGTGCAATATCTCCTTTACTTAGACGGGTACGCTGGCCAATGGCAGGTCGTATACCATTGTCATCACGGGAAGGGAGAATGGTATCCAGAAACATGCCCCTCAAAAAAATAAAAATAAAAATAGACCCCAAAAACCCCTATCAGGTTTCTGTCATTAAACTGAGTTCCATGAATGTATACCTGTTTTTTAAATTTGGTGTAAATAAGAGGGTAAAATACAGAACTTTAAATACAGACAACATGCCATAAAATTCCTCAGGCTGCCAAACTTTATGCAGTTACCAAAAAAGAATCTTGTCTCAGAATATCAATTAGTACAGCAGCTTTTATATTTCTGCTAGACAAGAGGAAGAAAATCTCTTACTATTTAGACTACACAAGTAAAAGACACTGCCGTTAAGCTATTGCTGTACTGAAAAAAAAATCATAAAATTACACAAAAATACATAAATTAATCTCTACCACAAAATTCTTAATCAAAAAGTTCCTATTTCTAACAAAGTTTTTATAAGAAGTCCTAAAGTCTGACTGACTTGTAAGAGCAGGTGAAGTCAGATACATTTGCCAATCATGATTATGTCTAGTGTTATAAGACATCTAACTCCACTCTAGCTGCTGATGCTTTTGAAACAGAAATGCTTACTTGCCAGCCTCTCCTTGCTTCACAACAAAATATATCAGCTTACCATATGTGATTTTAATGACATTAACCTTAAATGACAAGACATCATAGAGAAGCACACTTGTTCCAAATGTGCTGTTCATTCAAAATTTCCCATATTTTTAATATGATCTAAAACATTTTGGTATTCTCAAATAAATTTTAAAAGAGTAGGGTACAAAACTACATTCTATTATAACATTACAGAATTTGAAATCCCTCAAATCCCATAAAATAGAAGTTAACAGAAGAATATGTTTCTATAGTTTCTTTTTCTTTAATTTTTTTGTGGTCTCCTATATACCTGTAGGGCTTTTATTGAAAAGTAAAACCAGTACTTTCAGACATAACATTGGTCCAAAGATGAATGAACAATAAGGATCTTTGCAGTTAGAAATAACATTTACAAATACATAGTGGTTTTTAAATTAAAATAAATGAACCATTTTGAGTATTGCAGATCCATACTGCTCTCTTTATCCAGTTAGATTTTCTTGAGTCATCACTAGAAATTTTGCAAAGAAAGAATCATCTCAGGATGTTACCCTAAACAGTGAAATAAACTACATATGGCATTAATCAGTCTCTAGAACTAAGGCACATTATTCTGTAGAAAGTGTTTCCATCTCTGAATTATAATTCTATTTTCCACTGAATTTCAGTACAACCTGAAACTGATGCTTTTCATACTTTGAAAAACTGCAAAACCAATTCTCTCTTAAATGCCTTAGCACTTTAATAAGGGAACCTACTGTAAGTTTTATTACAGCGTGAACAAAATCCTTGTGTATGACTAGAACTTTACGATGTTTTGTGATTTCTACAACTTATCTGGATGAGCAAAGTCTAACAAACAGCTGGCAATATGCCACACTGTGCATGACTCACGCTTGCAAGGTGAATTAGTGCAAATCAATACCTCATCTCAGGAGTTTGCTGGCTGGTTTTAAACAGTCTGAAGTAACAACCCCTTGTACCTTGGGGCAGGGCATGCCTACTCATGGCACTATCAGTTTTTGCCAGCTTGGAAAGTGGTGAGATCAGGGCCAACAAATCAAATTACCTTGATGTTGTCATTGCCCTAGGACTCGGGGGGGGTTCTGTCTTGTTCAATTACTCTATTTTATATAGGTTCTTATAATCTCATCCTTAAGGTAATGGTATGTGTAACTGGATTAAGCAATGTGACTAATAGCTACCTCATGTGGCTCAATTCCCATGCTCTTCCAAGGGGTGACTTATGTGTATGCTGATTTTTTTTAATAATATAATTTATATTGAGAGAAGAAGCCAAACAAATTTGCAAAGGCTGCTGAGGTTTTAGTGGCCTTCAGTTTATATCAAAATGTCAGATTGTCTAGTATTTTTGCCTTAAAATTCATGAATTGGGGGGGGGGAAAAAAACCTACCCGAGCACATAACTTTTCAAACTGAAAACTTGTTGTTGGGTGGTTTTGGAGGTTTCTTCTAATTTTACACTATTCTGGTATTTTTAGAGAATAATTATCTGTACTGTAACTTGGTATGAAATATAACAGGAGAATAACAGGGTGAAAGCCTCCTTCTTGACTTTTTCTCCAGAGCAGGGCTGACCTGTGGGACGAGCTCATTGTACAGCTCCCCACAACCCTGCATCCCTTCAGAGAGAGCCCCAGTGAGTTACTAAGGAGCTGAGAATGAATCAGCCTGCAACAGGACAGAGCAAAACAAGCAGAACTCTTTATTATAGGGTTTTTGATGACAGTAAAAATCTGTACAAACAACAGAGAGGAGGTTGCATCCTCTCTTATAAATGGTTGACTGCAGCTCTTAGCAAAGACTGTGGTTTTGTGGTAGATGTCCAAATAACCTGTGCTGTACCTGCATAATCCAGAGTAATGAAACTCTATGCATCAAAGGAGATTTGTCTTTTAGAGAACAGATCATGTTACACATAACATTCCTAGCCATTTCACTCATTTGATTTTTCTAAATTCACATTTTTGTGGACACAAAAAGAAAGTGATTATCATATAAAATGTTTCCAGTTTATCTTGTCTGAAAATCTAAGGAACTGAAGCAAGATCAAAAGGCTGCTTTGAAACTGAACAGAAAAGAAATGTATTTTAAAATATAATTAAATTATTTTGACTTAAAATAAACAAGCTGTGCTTTGACTGCTGTAGGAATACTATATCGCAAGGGACATTTTAAGGGATTTCTAAATACTTCAAAGAGCATAGTTCTTATCATTCACAGACAGGAATAGAATTAAAAGTCAAAAGGTATAACCTGAGACTCCAACCTTGAGAAGGTGTTCCTGGCATAGTGCATAATGCTGTCAAAGTCATATGGTTCCCCAAGGGAGTTCACCTCTCCAGGCTCCATCTTCAAAAAGTTATATTCCTGACCTACAAATAATTGATAATCATAGATTCTTTAATATCTTTTTCTGTAAAGACAAAAACCAAACAGGAAAAGAACACCAACAAGGATCCTAACCTAATTACTCGCTGACATTCATAAATCTTTTCCATTTGGGAGAAAGTGTGCGACTTTATCATGCTCTCTTAACTGAGAGGGCAGATATCTGAAACATACATCAAATTTCTATAATTGGATTTAGAAAGACTAGTCTCATTCAGCGAACACATAGAGGTCTCACACATCATGTTGTGCTTCTGTAGAGTCCATACTAATTTCTGGTTTGATACTTAATTTCAAAAAGAAATCATTTTGGCAACAAAGACTCCAGAAGAACCCTCCTCACTCATTAGATTGGATACTAAATCCAGTACTAAACTACTGGATATTGGAGACTTTGCTTCAGCTAAGGCTGCTCTCTGAGACTCCATGTAATGCAGACACTACAAAGTCACATTTTCAAGATCCAGCTATTGTAAATCAACAAGAGCAGAAGAGGAGAAAAAGAATTATACTTCGTTCATAATTCCATACCACAGGTTCTTTGACCTAATCAGTAAATTAGCAATACAAAGCACCCCATACTCCAGTTCACACTCCCACTGGATTCTTGCAAAAAACCCTGCATTGACTTTAACATTTTAACCAACATAAGTGCATAATATAACAAAACCCAAATGTCTCAGTGGTCATGGCTTCCTGGTCCCATTTAGTGATCCTCAAGCTCACACCACACCACAAGAAGTGGTTTCGGTCAGTGGTTTCAGAACTCAGAAAGAAAACTTGAAAGGGAGAGCAGGTGGCTGAGGATGACACTCTTGATGATTTTCTCATCATAGTAAAAGAAAAGGGGAAGAGCTCTTATGGCATCTGCACAAGTCAGTAACACAGAGAGACCAGAAGGAAGGCTCAAACATGCATGCCCTTTCAGGACCTTACAGTCTTAAGGGAGTGTGTACCAGCTGCCAGTCTCCTTCCAAGTCCTAGATGAAGTGGCAAAGATTCATTGTCTCTCAAATATATTTTAAAATATTTTCTAAAGAAACAGACAAATACTCCAAACTATCATTGGAAAATTTCAGATTTCACCCTTTTCAGGCATAGAATTCCTGTAAGTCAAAAGCAGTGTGTCACAAAGACCACACACATTTATGAACGTTGCAAATGAAGCACACCTAGCTCCCTCCCATCTTGCCTACCCAAGACAAACAAGGGCACAACAGCTAGAGTGGCAAAGAGCTGACAGTTACACTTTGAAAGTTCTCAAGTTCCTCAGATGCTTTATCTCAACACCACCAAGGTCACAGAATAAAGCTGCATGTTCTGTAGAGAGTGAGGTGAATCATGTGTAAACTGCAGGACCTGGGCCTGTCTTTGTCACACATTCAAAGTCCTTCACCTTACGTCCCAGGTCCAAGCCTCTTGGGCAGCTAAAAGCTACTGACATATTTTTGCTTATCATTCACTAAAGGCTGCAAGAGAAATGCCCTTCCCTCAAGCACAGAAATAAGACTTTAAAAGAGCCTTAAGAGCAGTGGCTTCTTTCAAAGTTTTTGAGTATGATTGTTATTTTGTGCCTTCTAGCCTTCTATTTAATGGTTTGCTACTTGGCCAGACCTTTGGAAAATATTATATTATAGTTTCAATATTTTATTTGTAAATCAACTTGAGATCAGTCAAGGTAGGAAGAGTACCAGGTGTAAATACTATTTCAGCTATTCAGCACTCAGTTCCAATAGAGTTGAACAAATGAAAGAAACACCAAAACCAAACACATGATTTTTTTTTTCCAAAATACTTATCAGAATATCTCACCAGGTTGGATGTTTTCTCTAATGATGGTGACATGGTCATCACGGTCTGGTCGTGTATGTTCATGCCAAAAACCTATCACATGACCCAACTCATGGACAACTATGCCAAATTTATCACAGTTCTTGCCAATAGATATAGCCTGAGGACCATTTCCTCTTCGACCCACATAAGAACAGCACCTGTAATTAGAACACAAACACAGGTGAAAGTTTTCATACACATCTCTACAAACCACACAGCAAATTCAGTTAAAACTTGAGAAAATAGTATATAAATATTCTGAAGTATAATGCACAATGTAATTTCGGCAGTCTCACAAACTCTAGATCTTCTACAAGAGCAGTTTTTATTCAAAATACACAATAATGGGGCTTTTTTGGATATTACTCAAGGTCTTAAAAGATGTTAGCTTTGATCAACAGAATTGTCACTGTCGTGACAATCTGTTCAGTCAGTCTGTAGAATGACACAAGAACTTGTTTTCAGCTAAAGAATAATAACAAACAATGCTCTGATGAGAGCATGAACCATCATCTCTTTGTGGGTCATTGATAAAAATGTCAAAAACGACAGGTTGCAGGATAAGCCCCTGCGATACTGCACTTTCAGTCACAGCTTGAGTCCAATCCATTTAGCACAACCCTTCAAGCCCAACCATGCAACCAACTTTTAACCTATTTAGTTTTCCATTCACCTATAATCCTGCAAATCACCTTGGAGACTCAACACTTAAATGCATTTTTTTAAATCCTGGAATTTAATTTGTAGTTAAAAACCTTTATGATCTTAATACAACACATGATGGCAGTGCAAGAGATTGATGAGAATTAAGTTAGGATAAGCACATATAATTGTGAAAAGGCAGAAAGAATCCTTCTGTTTAAAACAGTTTAAACACTTCTGCAGAGTCTGTTTGCCACTGTGTGGAAATTCTACAGAAAGAAATTGCAGTGCAGAACTAAAGGACATTAATGATTATTTATGGCTTAGAACAAATCAACAGGTTATTGAGACCTAAAGTTGTAGACTATTTAACACATTTTCAATAGTTTTAACATGCCTATTTTATTGACTTCATATAAATTACATGCTTTAGCTAGAAAAGATATATTTGGTGGCCTAAAAATGTCTCTGTAAATTCAATACAGTTATTTTACAGAGATACTTTGGAGATGAACAGATAAAAAGGAAAAAATGAAAAGAGAATTATTCTAAATAGTACCTTCTGTGATGTCTCCTGCTTTGCTTTTATTGACACTTTCGGTAACAAGGGCAAAATAACAAAAACAAGAATTTAACTAAAGTCTGTCTCTTCCTGTCCTTCTTACTTCTTTTGGACAAAATGAGGGTCTAACTTTTTAAGGCTGTGCATTGTGTCTTGAAAAGGTCAGGCAATAGCTGTGTGCTAATAGCAAAACAACCAAATGGCCAATATAAAACATTAAGTTATTAAGACAATTTTGAAATAAGAAAATAAATACGTAATTAGCCAATTTACCAAATAAAATTAACAATACCAAGTAATGATTGTTTATTGAAAACAGAGGTGTTTCAGATCACCTCTGAAAGCTTTTAGTGGTATTTCATAAATCAGATAGATTTTTAGGTGTTTGATGAAATAATTTGACATTTTACTCATACAGTAATAAAAAAAGAAAAGTTGAGCATTCTCAAATGGGTTTAATGACTGAGAGTACCTCATCTGAAAGACTTGAAAGACGCTTTTTTCCCAGAAGAAAAAAATTAACTGCAATCTTTTACATAGTATTTATTCCTCCAGGTTGTCTAACACTACATCTAAACCCCAACATATTGAGAGTTATTTTTTTAATGCTAACCGGCTTCCAAAACGTAAGCAGCCAGAGGATGAGAGTTCCCTTACACTGGTTACTTGACAGATATCAAGTACTCCCTAGAAAATATAAAGAAATTTACTGAGTGTTTCTTTACATGCCAAGGAAAATTAGAATTAACACCAAGTCTTAAAATAACAGCAGCAGTTCACACTTACAGAGGGTCATTAGGATTTGCTAGGTTGAATGTCTTGTCAAGCACACCAGATACATCCAATTAAGCTACAACCATTTACTTCAACAATTGCACTGAGACAAAGAATAAGGAAAACTAAAATTAAAAGATCTATGAAGTAAATTAATTTGCAATATTGTGAGTTTGATCCCAGGTGTGTGTGGCAAAAGACCAGTATCTCTGTGCTGTACGAGCACTTGTCACACCCCTTAAACTGAATCAACTGGCAGGTTCTAAAGCTCATCTCTTTAATCTTTATTGCACCAGACAGCATTTGGAGACAGTAACTATTTATGAAACTCTAATTCCATTTAATCAGTCTAGCTGATCAATGATGGTGAGCAATGAGAAACAAATGACAAAGAGAAAGTGAAACAACTGGAACAATACACTCATTCTTTTAAGCAATACTATTTCACTGTCAAATACTGTCAAAATAATACTGGCAAAAATACTCTTAATACAAAGGAAGAGAGAATCAGGTAGAGTCAATGTCGCCCTTTTTTAAAAAAAGCTACACTCTTGAAAATGTCATAATATAAAAATCATCATAGGCCACAACATCAGCTTGCCATGGCAGTGACTGTATGAAGGTGTGGATGAAAAACTGCACAATTTCATGAGCATACTAGGAGTTTATGTTACACAAACCAAGAAAAAGAGGTTCACAAAATTCCCAAACAAAATCTCACTCAGGAAGCAGAGTGTTTTTCTTGGTGAAAACACCTCTTTCAATCACAGATATAACTCGATCTGTAGAAAGGAGATATTGGCTATCACCTGGCTTGATGAATTTGCTTTTTGTCAGGGATCAAGATACAACGGTGGTTATTAAATGTTCTGATTCGCTGCCCTAAGAGGATTTGTTGTGATGGCAGAAGTGTCTACTGCTTCTTTATCTGCTCAATGGAGACGTCCACCCCAATACTATAACCAGCATTCCTCAGCTAACAGCTGCCTATCCCAGCGTATTTATAGAAACCACCCCTCACCGTTTATGTCAGTGCACCGTGCTCTAGACTGTGGCAACCCGTGCCTTGCCCACAGTCCTCCTGCAGGCCACAGCACAGCCGGCAAGGAAGCTGTGCCAGCTGCCGTGGGCAGGAAGGGTGCCAGCTGCCAGGGTTATTCAACACCTGAGAGCATGAGTCAGCCCTCCCCCGTGCACAGATTGTTTAGCACAACTCCGGTTTCTTCTCATTTTGTAAGAGTGACTGAGCAATTTCATAACATGTTCTTTAGCTGAAGCATGCTACAAAGGTGCACCTCAGACAGTGAATTTACCTGTTTCGCCAACTTTAAGAACTTACCTGCACTGTCTATTTAATACACTATCAAGTCCAAAAAAGGTTAAAATAGCCATTGGTTCAGTCTACAATGTTTGGGGAAGCATATGAAAGAGATTTGATTTTCCTGTATCTCAGACAGATCTGTCAAATACTTAGACAAGAGGATACAGCAGCAATTCCAATAAACAATTTTAATGGCAAAATTCAGATGACTTAAGTCTAGTAATGGAGGACAAAAATTGCCACAAGTTGAGATCAAAGGCATGCTGAGCTACCAGAACAATATGACTAATAGTTTCTTTCTTTTTTGTCTTACTATGTAAAAAGAAGCTTGATCTTGTACTCAGTAATATTTACTAACAGCATGTGACTAGATGCCATCCCGATTTGCTGACCCTTTTTCAGCTTGGCATACAGAGAAGCATACTGACTGAGTCTTCAGGCACTTCCAATTTTATAGGAAGAAACATAAGGATAGAGAAGCAGTAGTGAGCAAAGAGTGTTTTGAATATGTTACCTATTAGAGTTTTATTTGCCCTAATCAACCAGATGCATAAATACTTGCTGTAATTGATATTAATGCCAGTGTATGCTGCTTGGTAGTAGATCCACAAACACTAGTATCTTAATACTATATTCTTATTCTCACATCTGCAGCTCATGGATACAAATCACTAATTAGAAAATTTCAAAGTACTGAGTCAGTGATTCAGCTGTATTATGAAGCCATATTTTAATAATTAACTGTTATCAAACTCAGGTTAAATAAACTAGACATGATTAAAATAATTATAGTTTACTACTTCAGCAGATTAAATTATTCTGATGGGAAGAAGGGATCCAGCTGTAAAGCTTTTGACATTTTTCTGAACAACATTCTGTAAGCAAACTAGAGAAGTCTGATATCAAGGGGGGTATAAAGCTGGTTGGAATACTACATGAAGAAGACCCTTTTTATGGAGAAGACACTTTTTAAACCAGCAGTTGGAGAAAACACTGCTAAATGACATGAAGACAAGCCTGGAACTCATAGCAACTTTAAGAGATTATAAAAGAGATCTGGAGGGGGAAATATGGAATTACTTGATGTCTTAAGATGTGCAAAAGCTGGTAAAGACTGGAACCAATGATGGGGTGTCTGTGCTGTGGAAAGAGCTCTGGCTCCTATTTGGAATCACATCCCAACCAAGCATGTGCTGAACATGGCAGCTGTTGAGAAGCAGGGAGGCACTGTGCTTAGGCAGCCAAGTGGAAGGAGAGGCTACAAGATCTATGAATTAGCTCTTGCACTGGCTCAGCAGAAGTAATGACTCATCTGGACAAACATGCCCCAGTTTTGGGGCTATCAATTTCAAGAATGATGTGGACTAGCTGAAAAGAATTTCAAAGAGCAGTGTGATCAAAGACCTAGAAAAAACTATTTACCAGGAAAGATTAAATGAATTAGGTGTTTTCTAGCCCACAAGAATATAGAACGGAGAGGGGACATAATAACAGTCTCAAACTATATCATAGATTTCTTCAAAAAGTAAAAGGAATTTCTTTTTTATGGCCATAGTGAAAAGGAAAAAAGTTAATGTCCTTTAATTGCAATAAGAAATACCTGGTTTAGCTATGACTAAAATATATTGCCCCAACTTCCTATATTTCTTATATTAAGGATGCTGAAGCAATACAATTCCTAGAAGGCTGTGAAATATTCCTCTCTGCAGGTTTTAGAACCAAGTTAGATAAGCATATATCAGCAATGATATAGGAATAGCTGTTTTTGTCTTAAGAATACATTAGACATCTTTCTGAGATCCCTCGCAGTCCTATGGGTCTATGATAATCAAAACTTCTCTCTCATTCATTGCTGATATGTAACCTCTCAACTTCAAGAAAGTCTTGTGTCTCTGATAACCAGCTGCTATATTCCAAATATGCTTTTTTAATCAGTGCCCTTCTGGGATGATCTTCCCGTGAACTGTTTCAAGATGTAATGCATTACACTCCAAAATATCCTTATTGTTTACAAAGGCTCAGTAACACTTCAATTTCTAGTGCGCTAATGCTGTCATATGAGACTTTTGTAGATACTGCCACCTGAATTTCCACATATATGACTATCCACTTTGTTTCATTTAATGTGTTATGTTTTGACTGTGTGCTCTTTGGGGCAGGGTTTATCATTTAGTTTTTAATTTCAACAGTGCTAAGTACAATAAAGTCTCCGTCATCTGTGAATGTTAGCTGCCATGGTAGTACAAACAATACTGACACAATGTGCTAACAAACCAACACAGCAGGGTGCCATGGGAAAGAACTGAAGATTAATTTCAATGCGACTGGCCGTGTAGCAGAAAGTGTTTGCAGTTGGTTTGGTGTCACTTTAGTCTGGGCTCTTTCCGTGGAAAATCCTGCGTCAGCACTGGATGCTGGTGGGTAGTGCACAGTTCCTGCTCACCCAGAGAATATACGTCCTTATTTATCTGGATCTTCCTGAAATGACTTGTGGACCCCCAGAAAAATCCTTCAACTGCCGCTTCTGTTTGACCTGGCTTTATTTCATCAATGATGGACTTTTCATAGCCACGCTCTTCTATTTTTTTTTTTTTTTTAAATTATTACAGTCTTTGTAAATTATTTGTATTTTGCAAAGTACACTTCAATAAAATAACATTAATGATAAAGGATTATATAGACTTTGGAGGGAGATACTGAGTATATTCCAACCTTCTGGTTAAAGTTGGTTACAATTCAGCCTTCCCCCAAAGTGATTTGATCACATGACGCATCAGCCAGCCTAAGGAACAGTTCTTTGGCTGGAGAGATTTTCTATCATTTGGATTTGAGTATTTTGAAGTTTTAGAATTTACATTTGGCAGATATACCCATAAATCTCTTTCTAAAGTGCCTGAAAACACATCTTTCACACTTTTCTGTTTAAATTGCTTTCTGCCTCTGAGAGTGCAAGAGAACCATCACAATTATTCTCTGCTTCAGATTTTCTTCCAACTGTGCATCAGTATCCCCGAATCCTACTCTATGGGTGAATCCTAACTTACGGGTTGTGTTAACTAAAATAATATCCATGCTGGCTCTGAACAAAAGTCCATTTCATTCACTGTTTCTAATGGGGGTCTACAGTAGACCTACAGTGGCACAAGAACATGACAGGAAACCATAGAATAAGCTCCCCTGTTGCAAGGATCTGCAGCTCAGAGACTTTCAGAGGCAAAGGCAACGCCTTTCAAAAGTAGCCTAGGAGTAGGTTTTATTATGTTGTCCTATACCTTAAAAAGAATATCATGGGTACTTTTACAGATAATTTTACATGCAATTTTAGAGGCTATAAATTAAATACATTCAGGATCATTCCTGCAATGAATGGAGGTCCCAAAACGCTTTTTAACTACCTTATCCCATTATGATTCAAAAGTAGACAAGCAAAAGGCACAATGATAAGGAAGGCAGTAAGACAGAGAGCTGTTCAGTGCAGAGCCTACAACCCAAACAGGAGGTGACTGTCAGAAGTACAGAATTTCCACAGGCAGTATGCCTTCTTCTTGGGAAATGAACATGCTGCACTCAGGAAGTTCACTGAGCACTATATAAAAGTAAGAATTCTGAGTGGAATAAATAGCAAACACAGCTGACAGAGGCATTTGTGAGCAGTAATACCTGAAGATGGAATATGATGATTAATGGAAAGCTGCACTCATGAGTAATAAAACCTGTTCTGTTCACTTTTACACATCAGTGACCTAGAAGAAGGAATTCGCAAAATGGCCATAAATTTGGTGGTTAAACAAAGCTGGGCAAAGGATACTCTAGCAATACAAAAGTTAAAATTACAACAAACAACAATTTAGCTGGAAAACAGATGTGGGATAGATATCCATATATAATTCAACAGTAAATATGTGACATGGAGAAAGCTAAGAATAAACAAATGATAAACCTGAAATACCTTTAGAACAACACATATTGGAAGCACAACAGAAAGCCAAAAATAAAAGTCTCATATCTATGTGTATCTACAGCAAGATAAATTATCTAGAAATAAACAAAAGAGGTGCAACCTCACAAGGTTACCACACATACCTGTTTCAATGTATTTAAAAGCCAGGCAGAACAGGCGCATCTTTTAAATGCAGTAGTTATCTATTCATTTTCCTGTGAAGTATATATTCCCTCCTAAGCGCAAGGCTGACAAACAGGGCCAAAGGTTGAAAGCAGAGTATGTGTTCCCACAGGTGCACACTTACCCACAGGGTCTGTAGGTAAACACAATATAGCTTTCCTCGTCGCTGCGCTCGATGAAGGTGACGCACGTGTACTTCTCCCAGTGCCGCATGGCCTGCTTGAACATGGCGCGCTGCGTGCCTGGAACAACAATTGCAGCAGATGAAACCAGAGATTTCGCCTAACTGCAGCTTCCTTCTTAAATCAATACTAGGAATATAGGCCTGGAAGCAGTCGGTGAATCATGATGCCCTGTGTGTCCCAGCAGTCCCACGTATGGCAAGATTCCAGCTAATGGGATACTCAGGCCATCAGTTTGCCATAACATACGTGCCTGCAAGGAGGCTAATGCTGCCTGGCACACCCCAGGAAATATAAAACCTAAAATAAAGATCATGACTTTGTTACACCAGAGGAAGACAGCAGAAGAAATACAGCATTGCTTATGCACCTGCATCAGCATAACATTTGCTAAGCAATTTCCCAGATGAAACTATCAACTGAACCACATTGAAGGAGGAAAAAAAAAACAAACAGAAAGAAAAAGAACAAGCAAAATTGAGTAACCCTACATCGTAGCTATCTATGTCATAGAAAAAAAATGTTTATAAAAAAAAATCCTACAGTCTTCAAATCTGGGGACCAGTTTCATCTAAGCCACGTAAGTAGGCATACCAATAAAAATATTTGATTAAAATAAGGCTGTTGTGAACAGGGACCAGTCTCCCCTTCTTTGCATCAAAATCTCTCAGAAAACAAATGAGCCATCAAAAGTGGAAAATTCAGAATTTGGTAAAACACTAAGCACACCTAGATATTTGCTTTAAAAATGAGAAATACATCCAGAAAAGGTCAGAACTACCCCCTAGATGCAGAAGCAGCCAGGCCAACTCTCAGCACAGAACAAAAAGCCAGCTAGTATACGATACTTCAGAGAGCAGAGCAATGTAATTTCATTGTGTGACAAAGGCAAAGCTTATTGACATAGAGGCAGCATGTGAGAATATAGCTGTATTGCTTCTGAGCTGAAAATCCACCAAGAAGAATATTATTTGGAAAGAATGTGCTGGCAGAAATACACTCACCTTGAAGATTACAATGTAGGATAATTAAACAAACAAAAAATCTAACCTTTTTAAAACTTAAAGACAACAAAACCTGGAAGTTCGTAAAAATAACAAGTTCAAATCACATCAGATTCTGAAAAATAAAGGTTATTCCATCCCATCTTGCCCTTTTCTTTTACCTTTAATCAGTGTTTTCTAAGCTTTAGAATTTATCTTCCGTTATGAAAAAGGCAAAATCTTTAATATGGTGCTTTCATTTAGTTTACTACGATTATTTCAGAAGACAGTAATCCTAAAGCAAAGGGCACATTTGGTACAGTACTGTGTAAATACCCAAACTGAAAGCTTGACTGTAGCTGTCAGTTTGAAAGGAATGACTCTGGTTTCTCCATATACACACAATGTGTGAGCATTTGCATGTTTCTTTTGGTTCCCTGTATTATCATGCACAATAAATGTTGTTTCATATCTTTTCCCTTCTCTCTTTGCTTTCCTTGCTCCATTTTTGTTTTAAATTATCTCTTAAATCCACACTTATATTGATCCATTTACATTTTTCAAGGATAACATATGTTTTAAAGTTTTTCTACAGTTTTCTAGTGAGAATTCTATATATAGGGTAGCCAGTCTTTCTTGTTGTATGCAATGTGTGTGTACCCATCTGAAAACCAAACTGACGAATGACAAAACACATTTGAGTCAGTTTGTTGAGTGAAATCAGTTTAGAAGTATACATGTCACGCCAGTTAAATTGGAGATACTCTTGTGCTAAATATACTACCTTAAAAAAAAAAATTCCTCGATATTCTGTTATTTAGGCTCATGGAAACAAATGTGCAACAAGAAATATTAGGTAAAGAAATAAAGCTTTCCCTCTCTAAAACATTGTTACCCATATTTTATTATGTAGCTTGTCTTTGAAAACAATTAAGTATGACTAATATTTTCAAAATAGATGTACTTCAGGCCTGTTCCAACAGAAACCCTTCTATTGACTTCCATAGCATGACTTCATTTAAAAAAAAAAAAAAGAAAAAGAAAGGAAGGCAATTTTAAAAAATTATCTTTCTTCTTTTCACCCAAAGCACAAAGCTTACCAGTGAAATTTCCACCTATTACATATGGGATGACACCACCTGGCCATATTCTTTCTGTTCGTGATGTAGCAGCTCTGGGAAATCTGTTTTTCTCATTTTTCCCTGAGAATTTTACAGTAGTTCTTCCTTTAGATGTACTATTTTGCTCAAAACCTGCAATGATAATTAAAACACTGAATGAGATCACACACACATGAAAAAAGGGAGCAATTATTTCCAGCAGGTCAAACTCAGATTATTTCTTTATGTCCTTTCAAAGCAGGACATGGCTGTTATGTGACTGTCTGTCGATACATATTTTTCTAAGACTTGAAGTCTGAACCTTCATTTTTTGAATATATCTAGAATAACAATCTTGCACATGTGTTTATCAATTGGAATGTTCATTGCATAAGTGCATCTAAATTTTCTCATTTAATGAAAATCTTTAAGAAATCACACTCCTTGTGGTTTTGGTGGTGTTTTTTGCATTCCTTTTTTTTAGTTTTGGTCTGGTTTTTTTAAATAAATGAAGATTTTTTCCAGCAAAGAACGACAGACTTTAGACAGACTCAAGAGAAATCAAGACATTCACTATCCCTTTCATTTGTATTGCATGATCTGGAAAAAGCAAGTACATGGCCATCTTTAAAGCACTGGACAGTAACAAATCATACATCTTTCATAAAGTAACATTTGGAACCCCACGGGTAGGTATTACTCATGGCTGGAACTTCTTTACAAGAGAAAAAGTGTCTACCATTTTCAGGGATACTACCACCATTCATTCCATTACAGGCAAATCCTTCTAAATCAGCGGAACCCTGCTGTGAGAATAGAAAAGGATAAGGGCTTGTACACCAGGACAGGTGCTTCTTCTGAACAATTTGTAAGTTATTTCACAGATCCAGGCAGTTGATCAAAATGGATCACTCGGAAGGTGGTTAAGAAATCCTACTCAGTGCAGCTGAAGCCTTATTCCTCATGGAAGACCACATTTTCCCCTCTGTGAGAATCCCCTGTGGTACCAGCTGCACTTAAGTGTTAATGACTGTCAGCATCAGGGAGGATTCCAGGGCAGAGCCATGGCAAGGAATGTTGGCACAGCCCCAAGGCTGAGAGAGCCTTGGAAGGAAGAAAAGGAAGAAGCTACAGCACAAGGCAGAGAGAAAGCTCTGATATATGGGAAGAAAAGCCTGCCCTTGTGACAACCAACATGC
Source organism: Platysteira castanea (assembly GCA_013397175.1). NCBI lineage: Eukaryota > Metazoa > Chordata > Aves > Passeriformes > Platysteira > Platysteira castanea. The sequence goes on along the minus strand of VYXC01012077.1, from coordinate 497,944 downwards.
AACATAAATTATATCAGGAATTACACAGAAAAATCCAGGGTTTAAAAAAACCCCAAAACAGGTAAAGCAAAGAACATATCCTTGTAATTAAATGAGTGTGTAAATGAGAATTACACAACAATTTGCTCACAAAGTGTCTACAATACAGGCAGACACTTTACAGAAAAAACTATTTTTATACTTAGTATGTAGTCATTACTGAACCACATTACATGTTTATTTAGACATTTTACCATTCCAAATTCTTTTTATTGGTGCTCTTTAGTGGTCTAAGCAAGAAATTTATTCCAAATTGCACACAAAAGATAACAAGCATTTATGCAACACTAAAATTTTAATTCTCCTTTAAAAAGTGAAGATTATGTATCAAAGCACATCTGCAAAGGCAGTTACCATGCTCTGATTAACACAATGTGGTGCAATTACAATGAATTCACATATTTTCCTTTTTGAAGCTGAGGTTTCACACTACATTAAAGTGATGACTTCTTGCATCAAATTTAGAGAGTAAACTCAGCCAGAATTAGGGAGGATTCCACTTCTATAGCCTGCTCAATTCAACTTTATTCTTACTGACATGAGTATGATTAGTGTAAAAACATGCTTGTTCAGCATAACACACCACAAATGCTTCAAATACAGTATGAATCATCAGAGTGCCCCACCTGGACCCAGAAAAAAGTAAGAAACAAATCAAATTAGCAGCTTTGCAGTATGGTCTACTTGCAATGAATAAACAGTATATTGATATTAGTTAAGCTAGTAACTGTGTACACAGCCATAAAAAAAAGCCAAGCAGTTTTTAATATGACATTTAAAATTATGTATTTTAGCTTTCAGATTTCATGCTGGAAGAACTTTAAGAAAACGGAACAAAGATCTAATCTCTTCATTACTATTCCTGCACTATTTATTTTATAATTTGTTTATGCCAATAGTAATACAGAAAGGCTTTAAAGTGTTAAAGTACTATCATCATTAATGTTCATGATACACTATCACATCAGGCAACTTGCTAATTTAAACAGTGAAAATACCAGAGCCAAATCTTCTTATCCTCTCTATAAGCTGATAGAGGGCACTGCGTTTTTTTGACATTCCATGCTCTCCAAAGCCACCTTCAAAAAGAAGAGAAAAAAAACAAAGGAATTTTCAAAACCTAAAACCATGGAATTTTACATGACAACAACTATATTAGCTTAGAGAGGCATTCTAAAGGAACTTTCATATTCTTCGATAACTTCCATTAAAACATTTCAAGTATTCTTGACAATGCAATAAAATCACATTATTAGCTGAAAATTTTCCTAGTATGCATTCCATGAATGTAAGCCAAGACGTCTTTGTTATTCAGGCAAGTCATGACAATTACATCATCTAATTATTATTTGGAGCTTTTTTCTTCCTGGCGACCTTGACATCCTCAGAGCCATACTGATTGACAGCTAAAAGGCTTACTCTCAAAGAAATGTCCTATGAATGTATGAATCCTATGAATGTAAGCCATAATTTTCTCATTTCAAGGGAGGGGAAGGAGAAAAAGCACACAAAGTTTCATCAGAAAACAAACAAACAAAAAAAACCCAACAAAACTGATGCAAACTTAATATGATTGGTTTTGCCATGTTTTTCCTTGCTAGCATGCAAATATATGTCAATGAGCTTTTAAGGCTTTGAAACATCACATGCTAGTGTATATTGCAGTAAGACCTGGCAGATATATATACATATATGTCTGTGTGACTACAACAGTCAATGAAAATCTAAGCTAGGAAGTAGTTTCTTTTAATATTTACCATGCCATTTACAGAAATAAAACACATTTCTGGGTTTACCGCAAAGGGTCTGCTACACATTCCCTTCACACATAAACCTTTTGTGGCTACAAGTTGCTTTTCAAACATCAGTAAACCAGAAGCAAGTACACTGACTACACCACATGAGTCAAATCATTCAGAATTGTTCAGAAAGTTTTGTGATTTTACAGGTTTGCAGTAGGTTGTGTTTTACAATTCACTATTTGTTATAGGACAAGGGAGTTTCTAAACTATTTTTACAACTGAAAAAGTAAAAAGGTAGAAAAAACCAGACTTTTGATACCTCCAACCACCACTAAATAGGTATTTCCCAACTTTCCATAAAAATTTTTAATATATATGTAGAAAATATATTTATTAAACAGCAATTTAAATTCATATTACAGATGAGAAAATTCCATATAAGGCAAGTGAGTGTGTGGCAGCTCAGTGAATAACAATGTGCCTAATTATTTGGATTACACTGTCACATAGTTGCTGGCTCCCTTGAGAAAAATTTTCCAAATTTTTAAAAACATTTTAGATCGATGAGGTAATAGTTCAACACATTCCTTTCCAACAAGTTGCATGGTAACTATAACATAAACTGCAGAGGATATAACATTGATCATCATTAATGTAACTGTCTCTCATGTTAACATTCATCTTATAAAATAAGGCTTATAGCTAAGCATTCCAAATAAATATTAAAAAATCATTGAAAGTATCAATTGTCAAACATAACAGAAAACCCTTAAAGAATCCATTAGTTACTTGAAGTATTATACTATAATTCTAAGGAAAAAAACAAAACCCAAACCACTCATTTCTGCCTTATTGTAGCCTGTGTATTTCATTTAGTGAAAAACCAAAGAAAAAGTATCTCACTTAACTAAGCTGTCTTATGTGACTAACACACAGCCTTGCCAAACCCTATAGACTAAAAAAGTGTCAATTCCTATTTGCTGCATCTTCTCATATTTCAGGCAGGAGAAGGAGGATACTTTTGGCAGTTTGGATTTATAATAATATACACACCAAACTGTTATCAGCTTTACTGTTGTTTGTGTTTACAGTGATTATGCATTTTGCTTGGATGAAATGAAAAATAAAATGACAGAGCCATACTCCAAGAAGCTCACAGATTATCTGACCCCACAAATCCAGGCAGATAATCTTCATGAAAAGGAGCAGTCACATAATGTGAACCAGAGCCTGTGAGCCCCAGGCTTTTAGAGTTGCAATAACCACTCTGACTCCACCACTTCATCCTGATGGTTTACAACCAAGTATCTAATCCTTCTACCTGATGTCACCTTTAGTCTGTGAAAACCAACAACAGAAAGTGCTCAGAAATTAAGCTTACAATTAATTGCCACCGTATCTGTAACTAAGATAAAATTTTGTTTTCTAGATTACAGATATCCAGCATTCTTTTTATTCCTTTTCCAGTTGCTACCTAATATTAACTAGCTAGCTGGCAATTTGCTGGTTTGAAATTAGGGGGAGATGAGCACACTAGGCTGTGCAGTTTGCAAAAACAGGCTAAACTTATAGTTTATGCATGAAGAATGTTGTAAATTTAGGAAAAAAAATTACACATGTGAAGTGTAAAATTGACTTCTCTAATGTTCTTTACAGAAAGATCAAGCATGTTGAGGGTTCACTGAGGGCAATTATGAAGTCATTAACTTAAGAGAGTTTGTTCTCCAAAGTTTAATCCCACTGATCATCACAATAGCATTGACTCCTGTTGTGCAATAAAGGCAGAAAGAACTGATCCAAACGAATCAGTAATACTTAACAGGGTGATTCAATATAGGATATAGAATACCATCCACAAGAAAAGATAACGTGCATATCGCAAAACACGTAAGAAAGGAAAAACTCAGTAATAGAATATTAAATATAATTTTAAAACTCCTTAGAAATGTATATCTTTTCTGTGGTAATTTAAAAAAATAAATAATAACTTTGCACTTAAAAAGAAAAAGTAGAAAAACAAGAAGAAATGGGAGTCAGCAAGCCAAAGAAATCACTTGACTGCATCCACTTTAAGGGGAAATGACCAATGTTGTTCTACATTTTTTCAACAAAACTAGCACCTGGGATATCTTCAAAGGCAATTAAAACCACTTGTTTGGAGAAGGACAGAGCAGGGAGACCACTGACTCTATTAACATTTTAAAATTGAGTCTAGATCTAGAAATGATCAAAAGTTTTCCTGTTTTGGAAAAACCAGTGGATGTAAAAGGAGAAAAAATAAATTTTCAAGTTGTCATAAAAACACTCTAACGACAGCATCTACCTAGAAGGAATAAAAATATTTTTAAATATACCAATATTGAAAGATTAAATTTAAAATTGCTTATTTGCTCTGAAAATTTTAAGTTATGGTAGCTCGGTTCAGGAACACATAAAACATGCTTAAGAGAAAACAAATTTCAACTATAAATGTTTACATTTTCTAATAGCATTTTCCCCAGACCTTCCCTCAGTAAGCTGGTTTTTTTTTGTATCGTAACCTGAAAGTTTAAAAATTCTCAGTTATCAATTTACAAATCACAGCCTGAAAGCATAAATATTTTTAGACATTAGACAGACATCCATTTAGGCATGGATTATGTTTTCTCTTTTGCAAACAGACATACTTACACATAAATAAGATCTCTTTATCTGTCTGTCTGAATACCCAGCTGCCTCTGTTAATCAGATCTCAGCTTCTGGTGCTAATGCATTGTATGTTAACAACAGCATAGAAACGTGTATTAAAATGTCAGACAAACAGTTGGTTTTCAGACAAGGCAGATCCAGCAAGGATGACACATTCTAGTGTTTCTTCTAGGTCTGAGTACAGAACTGGATGAAACAGTAAAAAGAGCAAAAGGAGGGGTTGTAATGCCAGGCTTCCAATTCTGCCTCCAGGATACCACATATGTTCTCTATAGCGTGTTTGGGCTCTGCCATCAGGAACTTTCAGTGATGATATCAAAGCTTTGTACAATTTCCTTTCCCACATGACCACCTGCAGAGTCTGCTCTATGCTTCCTACCAGTTTCTGCTCCTCAGTTCAACAAGATATTTTTAAACAGAAATGACGGAATAAAATTAAATTTTTTGCTTCTCTTTTCCCCAAAGTGAATTTATCGTCTTTGTTTAAGAACTTTTCCAAGTGTAAACTAATGTTGTCTGAGACATTATATTGCCTTTCCACATTTAAAACACAGATTGCCTTATATGCAGAATTAACTAACAGGAAAAATAAATTAAAACAAGGTTGAAATAGCATACCTGTGTTGTGGCCAAGTCTTTCGTTGGAATGCTGCGTAAGGTCAATCGTCCTGTCAATTTGAAAGATTTTTAAGTCTTCATCATCTAAGGCAATATCTCCCCAAAAGACAGCTTTAAATAAAAAAGAGCTCAATTTAATTAAAGAATTATTTGGACAATAAAGCCAATCTGAAGAATATAATTCTATGTTTACAACCTTTGGGAAAGTATATGACAAACATATTTACATCACATAGTTTTCTTTTGTTCTTCATATAAAAATATAGATCAGTAAGGAAATATATCTAGTAAAAGATAAATAACAAATAACTTATTCCAAGATCTTAGTCTATTTGGTTTCTTTGCACATTACCTAAATGCAATAATTTAAATGTAGTGTCATTCTATTATTAATATTTTAGCATGTAGTTTTCTCTGTGTAAATACAACAAAGGATAAAAGACACTGAGATATGAACATTTGAATTATAAAGTCAAATATATACATTTCTGGGAAAACAAACTTTACATTTCCTAACATCTTTCTGAAAATAGTAATTACTTGAAGGAGTTTTTATGATCTTTCAGCTGCTTTCTATATTACATTATGTTTCCCTCAGATGATTATGTTTTTTGTTAAACTGAGCTGAAGAAACCCTTTATTTTTTATTTTCTTCTCAGTTAATTTGTATGCTTTCCTTTTACAGTTAATCTCACTATTAGGATGTTTTAAAATTCTTTACTTTTCAAAATTCCAATCTCTTTTTAACCTTCCTTTGGCCTTTTTGGTGGATTTCTCCTTCTCCCTTTTCTTTTTCTTTTGCTCCATTTTCTTTCAGGTTTTTTCTTTTTCACTTTTGCATAGGTAACTCATCTTGCCTAAGCTGCCTCTACAACTCAGTGAACCATGATACAACCCCACTTTCAAGAATTCAGGATCTATAACCTAAAACTTTCATCTCTGCCTATTTTTGCTGAGATTTCATCCCGATATCTCCCTGCCAATTCAAACCTAGCATTAAAGCTGAACAGCCAATCTTCAATTGTGAATGAAGTCAACAGAGCATGTCCCAATTAACAGGAGCTGAAGTGGCTGTTTATCATCTTTATCCAAACTCCTCCTTTTCCTGCTCCCTCTGCCAATAGCTCTATTATTTGTTCCCTCAGAGTCACAAAACCCCTGGATTCAATCTTGGTGTCACCTTCAGCTCCTTTCCTTCTTTCCCCCATCCAGGGAGACATCACCAGCTGCTTGGTTGTTTGTTACACAGCCCTACAGCAAACTGCTTTCTTCACTTCCACCCAACTAAACCCTAGTCCAAAGTCCAGCTGTTACCAAATCAGTCTCTCTCATCTTCCTCCTCCATTCAAACTGGTCCTAAACATTATTGCTAATTGTATTCTTTTTCTCTGCCTGTTTTTTATATCACATTTTAAAGACCACTTATCAGATAACATTCTCACAGTAGTTTCATGTTGCTGCAAAAGTTACCCATTTCTCAGAATGTGATGCTCACATTCATTGGTGTTGAATCAACTCCACATAAAAAAGAGATTTTACTTAAGCAAAAAGATAGGTATTTTTAAATAACTCCAAGATACTGTATTGCTTTGTCCAACTTACATCATTACAAAGCAACTAGGAGACATTACGTTGAATATGCCTTTAGCCTGCCTCGTGAAATACCTTTTAAAAACCCCCAGATCATCTACACAGTGTTAACAATGAAATTATTAATGAAATCAAAAAGGAACATTTTCAGTTCAAAACATTACCAACACTTTGTGTCTCCCCCAAACATTAATATTTCCACTTACATAATTTTTTTACACAAGATAATGTTTCTTAGAAACCACAAGTATTTGAGACTGTTACTAAAACTGGTCAGTGAGCTCTAGCACATTCTGGAATACTATCCTTCAAAGGGCCACTGCCTCACGCTCACACTGGACACACTGGGGACATCATTCCTCTAGCTATCCTGTTCTCACCAGGGATGGTTTTACCATCACATCAAGATGCAAAGCCAGTGACAGCTCAAGATATTTGGGGCTTTTTCCCCTAAGCTTCTAGGAAAAAAAAAATCTCAATTTATCAGGGTTTTGAGAAGTGAAGGAAGAAAGTCAGTAGAGTCCATCTGGTTGAGTTAAATATTATTGGCTTTCATAAACACCTTCTAGAGGGTTCTCTTGAATGCTGTTCACAAGGGGGACCACTGTAGAAGCACACGGAAAGGCTGCAAACTTGAACAAACAGAACAGAAAGTTGTAAAAGGAAGAAACTACTAATGCTTCTGTCTATAGAGACACAGCGTGCCCCGGCAGAGGTCACACAGATCGCCCATACCAAACTCGAGGACGAACTACAGCTTAATAGCAAGGCTATTTTTCTTTACTGGTGATACTGAGACTTAACAAAAGGAAGATTCCAAATTAACAATGGATGATGCAAAAGATATCCTGTGGAGGTTCTCGCCTGGGGGGATGGGCCTCGGGAGCTGAAGCATGGTCGGGTTACACGGGGTTTCTAGGCTCCCTGATGCTATTGTACCTAAATCCTGTTCCTCACTGGTCATTTCAAATGTAACTCCGCCCAGAAAATCCTGTACTTAGGTTGGTGTTCACATGATTCTGGGGCAGTTTTTTGTGAGAAGTGGGTGTAAGCAGTCTGTGCTGAGCTCCAGCCATGTGCGGCTGGGAGAAATGAACATCTATGAACATCTATCAAGAATATTGCTCCTGATTCTTTCTACAGGCCAAAGCTGTCTGCCAGGGAAGGTTGTGGAGACCCCACCACAACAATATCCCACCAACAGAAATGCATTAGCAGAAATCACTGGTTTCTGCATGTAATACTGATGTATAAATAGGAAAACTCAAGGCAAGTCAGACTTCATACTAACAATAAAGTAGGAAAGAAATCAGAAAATATATGCACTACTCCTAGTGATGCATCTTTATCACTTTTATCACTTCACTGTGGTAACATACACTTAAAGATGAAAATACAAATAGAAATACTAATTCCTGTGAATTTGTCTGACATAAAAGTATCTAATTTTTGGCTACATGGGTGAAATATACCTTAGCGTTCAGGCAGTGTGTAGTAACTTTGTCTGTTGGGTTAGAAAGGAAAAGAAAGCTATTTTTGTTAAACATCTGGACCATTAGCTAGTTTTGATTAGCAACGAAGGAGAAGGTTGAGTTTATCAATAGTATAACCACAGTAATAAAATAATAAATGCTTGTGCAAACTGTAACATAACTGTGAACAAGTAAATTATGTGACCAATAGCAGCCACATTCTCTGACATACTAAAGAAATATGAGTAAGCACTAATGTCAGAAATATATAAGATTATTTGATTAAAATATAATGGAAAGTTTGGAACTTTCTTCAGGCCACTGGTTCTTTTTACTCAAGGCAATTCTGTTTTGCAGAAGGCAACAAAACATGGCAAAACACAGAAACCTTGATAAAATTATCCCATTTGACTTTAGCAAAAACCTAATAAGTGTCTCTTTATTTCTACTGAACTAAACCTCTGATCACCTGAATTAATTTAAATTTACCTAGCAAAAGAAACAGAAGTTAACTGGATGTTCTTTAATTTCAATGTAGTCCAAGCAATCAGCAGCTGAGACAAAAAAGGAGCTGATAACTGTTTTTTAAAATTACACTTTTTTCCAATGAAAGGTCTGAACTGAATATTAATTCTGCCCTTCAAAGCCTAAAGCACATCCTCAACAGAATTATCCAAAAAAAAGTAAAAAAAATTATCTCCCATAACTAGCAAAAGTATCCTTTAGTTGTTTGGAATGCCAGTTTAAGTGTCAAGCTACTTTGGAACAAGAGAAGACCATAGTTTTATCTCTTGCTTTAAAATTTTTATGGCCTGAAACCATCTGAAGAAGTCACTCCGTATACTTCATCATGTCACAAACCAATCTTAATGTTACAGAAGGCAAGCAGAGGATTGTTTGGGTATGCAAGGCATGATGTTAAAGGCTTTGCTAAGAGCAGTTAGGATTAAGAGCTTTAGTAGCTCCCTCTAAGAAACTTCTTACAATTGACCAGTTCAGCTGTTCACTCATTTTTCACGCATATTTAATTCATAAGTTTCATCTGGAAAATTAACAGGAATCTGATAATCAATTGACCAGGCAAGAAAAAAAAAATTGAAACAAATGGATAGAAAAGCTTTCAAAGTGATCCAAACAGAACTTTAATGTACCTCTACTTATTTAAGGTTGTGTCATATTATCTCTTATCCTACCTACATATTCAGTGATCACAAAAACTTGATATTACACATAGCTTTTCATTTAATTTGAAAATGCAAGACTGACAATAAACTTAAGAAATATCTGTTGAAAATCTGAGACAGTACTAATTGCAAAGAAAAAGTATTTCAGAAAGCTTTTATTATGTAAAGGTACTTAAGAAAAAAAACAATGGACCTTTTTGTCCAATACTAGATAAAGACAATATCCTATCATACCAGACCTCAAGCTGGTTAGTTTTTATTTGTTTTATAGTTTTATATGTTTTATTTGGCCACAACGTGATGCACTTACACAAATCCAACAGAGAAAATACATGCATCAGTTTCAGAAAGGTGGACAAAAACTGGTTACGCAGTAAAGGCACGTTTTTCTGTAACAGTGAAGGATTTTTGTGGAGCTGGTGAAACAGAGAAGACGTTCAACCTGCAGATGCGGTTCTGCTTTCACACAACTCAAAAGCTCTCAGTTAAATAGCACATTCAAAAAGGTCTTATTTTATTTAAAAAGACAAAACATTGCCATGTAAAGCAGCTAAGTTTGCTACCTGTAAACAATCAACTCACAAGCACAAAAACAAACAGGAAAACCAGTAGGTCGTAAAAGATATTTTCCATCCAGAGAATCACACCTTAGTATTGCCACACAAACCATATTAAAGTAAAGGAAAAATAAGATTATCTATAAAGTACAGGTAAAGCACAGGAACTAGAGCCACACTCTATTACTTATAACAGGAACTATTATTTCATGATAAAAAATTAGTATTCATCTGCAAACTTCCCTGTGCTAATCTACTCTCTCCCAAAAAGACCATCACTACAAAAAATTTCGAGTATTCTAAAGGAATAAAATATGCTACTAAAGACAGAAAAGAAACATAAATTTATAAAATAATTTTCAAAAAAGATGTTTAAACTATTTTATGCTTATAGATGTACACACATGGTATGAGTCAATGAGCATACACAGTGAGAATATAAACATCTTTCAAAACTTGCAAGATGTCTGGAAGAAAGAAATTATTTGCTAAATACCATAGGGCTGCAATATGTAGTAGGATGGCTCATTCTGGGATTTGAAATATCAATTAGCATGTAAGTCTGCAAAATACGGAAAGGAGTATATTCTTATAATTGCAGTAACAAAATTATCTACTTCAAGCTTCATTCACAATTTCTCCTACAATTATTGCTTTTTAAAACTCAATTCATAAGCAGCCATTTTTGAATAAACTATATTCCTGATAGCACTCATACCAATATTAGTAACAACATATAAAATGCAAGTAAGTCAAGATTGCTGGTGTTTGTCCCTGCAGCACAACAGCACAGCCGAAGAAAACCAGCTTGACCTTGGGGTAGGTCAGGAGCACTCAGCTACCCAGCAGAGACCAACACCCCCCCAGAAACCACTCCCAGGACCTGATTTGCTCTGGCAACTCCACAGGCTGAAACATATTTGACTGAGACCTTCTCAAACTGAGATGTAAACTGTGACCTTGTCCTGCGAGCAGACGCAGAATTTTGACAGGGGGATTACTCCTATACTGAGAAGATACCAATGAAAGGATTAAGGCAATACTAGAAGGCATTTCAAAAGCAAAGCCTCAAATTTTGGTATGCTTCTGGGAGTGCAAAGCACAGAAAGTTTGTGCTTTATCCCCTTTGCAGAAGTGGCTAAGAATGGACAACAGGAAAATATTAGTTAACTTCAAGGCACAGCAAGGAAATCTGAAGAGCTCCTTTAACATCCTTAAAGGTGGGACACCCAACACAAAGCAAAGTCTGACCAGTAATTCATGCAGTAAGAAGTGCCACAAAGTGTGCTGGACAGCTTCAGGGCAGATATTCATCTAAACCCACATGTACAGCAGTTCTAAATAGCAGATTCTTCTATAGCTGAGTCATTGTCTATATTCTGTCTTGGTGAGTCACTTTATTCTGATTCATTCACATATCACCTAACTGCTTTTAACTCTGAACAGAAAATGGCAAGACTAGAGCTAAGTAAGTAAAGACAATTCTACCTCATTACAAGGAAAGCAACATACGCTACTACAACTAACCTTATTTTGATTACCATTGTCTTCAAATTATTTCAGTATTTCCAAAATTTTCACAAAACTGTGTAATAGATTTCCATGTTACCATGCAAAGCTCACAAAACTTTCAAGAGAAAGTTAATTTAATCAACTGTTGGATAATTATCCAAATCATTTTGCCTTTTTATTGGACAAAAATCTGTCAGAAAAGGAAAGTTAAGTGAAACTTTAACAGCATGGAATAGAAGACCAAGGTAGCCTATTTTCAAAGACACATCGAAAAAAAGTTAGCTATTTCATGATTTTCACCATGCAGCATTTCCAAATCTGCACAACTCTAAGCAATTGTTACTGAAATAACAGATATATACCAAAATAACTTATACACTTGAAAAAGCTCACATAGACACACCTGAATAGAGATGTAACATCTCTGACAGGCTGCTTCCACATAAATTGTATAAAATAGCAAGTTCACCAACACTCATACCAATTCTATTTTCCAAACTCTCTCTTCAAACTTGCAGTCAGAAAAACCTTTCTCCCTGAGGAATGTATTATTTCCACTTCTATCAGAAAAGAAGACAATGATGGCAGAATACTGTAAATATCTCCAGACCATACACTATTTAGAAATTCATTCCTCCATTCTTTTGAATAGGGCATCCCTTGACAACAGCTCACATGGGCACACGAAGTTTTCCTGAAATCAGATAGCTTCTGTGTGGTAATGTTGTAGCCTCAGAAGCACAAATTTTAATGCAATTTACTCGCATGTTCTATGACACCACTTACGTGTTGACAGCATTACCTGCAACTCACCAATTTCTCATGTCACTCACCCCTAGAAATTTCCCATGTTTACCATGCACAGCACTTTTGGCTTCCTTCTTTCCTTTGACCATGTGTTCACATTTATAAGTAGGATGCTGGCAACATCCTAGTGGGATATTCAGGTGCAATACACTTTTCTCAGAAATCATTAAAATGAGAACAAGACAGGGCGAATAAAAAGCCTACAACAGGGAACTCCCTATTGTTGCTCCCAAGTTACACTTATGGAGCCCTATCTGAGGTATGTAGCATTTCACTACAGCCACTCCACACTATTTTCCAAACTCCGCAGGAATTTACTATCAAACTGACCCAGCTAGGACAGAAAAATAACCACGTAGGACCTGACTGCGGACACAAGAAACAGTCGTAGAGCCAAAGCTAGGAGAAGAGAAATAATTGCTGGAAAGGCATCCACCATCCTGTAGAGCCAACTTGTTCCAGACAGCCCTTCCAGGAGCACGGAATTCACATCACAGTGCAGATGGGCCACGGGGTGAGTGGTGTGCAGCACTGGGGCATGTCCTGAAGCAAAAAACACTCTGATATAAAGCAATACTTATAAGAAAAATTGAATAATTGTGACACCCTTTATCTGAGGAGAACCTTCACTTACCAAAAGAGATATTTGTAGAGCTTGATCTTTGTGAAAGGGGACACACTAACTTGCTAGATATGCTTCTTCACGGCACAGATAAATCTCAGTTTACAGATATCCATTTATCCTGAGCCAATTCCAATTTTTACTTTTTTCTGAATTTCAAAATAGTGACTTTTTCAATTCCATTTTCCTTCTGCTTTTTTTTTAGGTGACAATTTTCATATTTCTTTAAAATTAGTACAATAAAAAAAAATTAAAACTTAAAAAAAAGCAAAGACAACTCTGAGAGAAGTTACAATGTTAAGTAAAAGGACAAGCTTCATCCCTAAACTTACTGCAAGGTGTTTTGAGGACAGGCTCCTCAATATTGCAACAGCTACTCTGTGAAAGGTTTTGTTCTTAGTTAAGCTGCTCAACCTGGCAAGCTTCCTGATTTTCAGTAACTATTTTCTTTTTTTATGCAGGACCATCATCACCGCCACACATGCTCTGTAGTTAGTAAAATCTATTCCTCAGATAATGGCTTAACCACTGAACTAAATGCAGAGGACACTGCTCAGCAAACAGTAAAGGCATCTGCACACTGTTGGCAAAACAAGCAGCTACCCAAAGAACTTTGTTCACCACTGATAACTGCCTCAGGCCAGATATTGGCAAAACAAACTTACACAGAAGTAACCTGAAGGAGATCCACTTATCCATCCTACTATTAATATTTTTTATTATTATTTCCTGCTATTTCAAGTTTCTAGTATGGAGAAATAGTCAGAAGCTTCATAAAAAATAAATTGAAACATGAACCTTTCTTCAGAGCAGTTATTAACCACTTTGAAAGGAAAGCCATAGCAAGAAACCAGTGACTCTTGAGAAGATCCATGAGAGCCAAAAATACAGGGCAATCACAGCTAATGTTTGTTACCACAGCAAATGCTGATCTGCTTTATATGAAACCACACGCAAGAAAACCACCACTTCCTGGGTCTGTTACTCCTTCTGCCACTGGAATAGCAGAGAGAGTGGAGAAAACAATTCTCCATCTTCCTGGGAAGGGTGCGCGCCATCCCTAGCAGAAACCACTGCGGCAGTATTAGCCCAACTTCAACTCAGTGATAACTGACTGATTTCTGGCATGGGAAAGGAAGGCTGACGGGTCATGAGGGTTTTTTTGCTGTCCCCAGACACTCGCAAACACTGATTTCTTCTGCTTTATTAAGGAGGCTAGAAAAATACACCAGGGGGAAAATTAGGATCTATAATATCACAACAGTCATAACTACCCCAGTTAGTGCTGTGTGACCATTATGATGCTATAATACTCACCTTCATTTCACTTCGAAACTCCATTATCCTGGATAGCCTTAGGATCAAGATCTACAAAATTAATTATATGGCTAAGCTTTCTTACAGTAGAAAAAACAGACTTCATGAGGCAAAATTATCACTCTTAAAGTGAAATCTTTTTTTAAATATTGAAAACTCATAAACATATCAAACTGGAATGAAAAAAATATAATTTGTTCTGAAATTAAAAACAGATTTTAATTAATTCAGTTACTTAGAGAATGAGGAAATTGATAACTTCAAAAATAAGCCACATATAGACGAATGGAGAAAAATCCTTGTTGGAAAGAAAGTTGTCAGTCTGAGTGTGCCACCTACATGAAACAGCTGTTAGGGCTGAGACAAATACAGCAGTTGCTACAAGGCCTGCCCAAAGATGCAAGTCTTAGACATTTTCATCCAAACACTAAGAAAACAGAACTGCAGCACCAAACCAAGTGAATTACAAGCTAACTGATAATGCATGGCACAAGCCAAAAGATTAATTTTAGTAGCTAAAAAGATAGAGGTAAAATCCTTTATATGCTTTTCCAATCTCCAGATGTTAGAAAAGAAAAAAGGTAACTTTCAAACCATTCAGTGGAATTGAGGTATTATTGAATTGTAAGGATTTCAGAGAATAAAATCCCTTCCAAAGATGAAGAACAAAATTAATAGAACATTTATACATAAATAGACTACTGCTGGTGTGGGGCAAATCAGTTTTGATCACAACTTTAATTCAACATCCCAGCCTTTCAGTGACAGTAAGTTACAAAATTAAGTAAAAATCTATCATTTCTGATAAGATGAAGGATTAGATTTATATACACTACAGGAGAGTAGTAGTTCCCTGGTCTTACACCTTTGTAGGCGTATTTCCCTGGATGCTTTCTTCTTCCACAAACGCCCAGGCAAGTCAGATATGAACGGTTCCCCCTGAAAGAGTCCTGGTATAAGGACAGCACAAGTATGGCCAAAGCCAGCAGAGCACAAGCACTGCATAGCAGCCGTGAGGGGGAAGCGGCAGCAGCAGCTGTCTGGGGAGAGGAAACGTAATAAAAAAAAAATTTAAAAAGGAATAACCACTTAGATAAGCTGTCTGCCTTTGGCAATACCAGTCTTCAAGAAATTCCACAACTATAACATCTTTCCTCTAGTGTTACAGGTTGTTACTATGGAGTAGAAGTGGATAAGGAACTCAGTAAAAAAGGGGGATAACTCCCTTACTAAGTTTGTTGTGCTATGACAATAAGAGGCCACAGCAACACTTTCTTTATAACCTGGCATTAGAACATAATAAGCATGTCACAATAATGTTACAGTAAAGCAGCAGTGATATATGTGGAAATCCTCCCCTTCTGTACCTTTTCCTCATCTATGGGAAGTGAAAAAAATATATTTCATTTTCTCACATACATAAAATCCCAAGTAGGCTAAAGTAGTACCTCAAAACCAGAAAATCCTGAATAATCATTAAATGCAACCAAAGATTTATACAGAAAGCTAAATGGCACAGAGAGGAAAGTGCATATCTAAGGGATTATCTGGCATTCAGGATCAAGGTTGTCATCATACCACATGAAATATATGTTCTTCCATTTGCATCATCTTATATTTAAACACGGAGAATTATTAAACTGTATATAAATAAACCCTTATTATAGGTTTCAGAAGTGATTTTCATTATCAGCTGCAGCTTCCTGTTTCCATAATTTTTTGTCATGAACCTCACTTAAGTCACTCCATCTCATATTTTAGTACATCATCCTGTGACTTGGCTCTGTGGAAAAGACAAGGAAAGAGACTAAATTGCTCTTAATGCTGCTTTTTTTGGCAGTGATCCAGTGCTTAATACAGTGAGTTCCGGGTTTTGGACCAAGGCAATTCTACACTTCTGTCTTCATATTCAAGAGTTGTCTTCTACCACATTTTTTTCTTACCAGAGGATAAATTTTAGTCAATAAAGCTAAAAAGTTGAAGCCCAATTGCTTAACTCTGTATCATCCAGTTCAGGTAATCGTTTAAAATAGAAATTATGAGTCTCAGGCATCACAAATATTTTACTTGCTTGTCTCTGAATACTGTTTCCTTCCTTCCCCCTCCCCCCCTACATTTGTAATTTAAGGGGTTGGGTTTTATTTTCCCATGGAGACTCTACACAGCTGCTGATTATTTTTTGGACACAGCAAGTAAAAGAAAAAGTGAAAAATGATCCTCAGAGTTAGTGAGGTGACAGCTAATGTACAGTGGAAAAGCACGGGTGTTATCCAATACCTAATAGCAAGTTATTAATTAGAACTTAATATTCCATACATCTGATTCTTACATAGCTTAATGTTCTGAGCGATTTTAGCCATGAGAATACTTGAGATGAACTTATTCAATCAATACAATACTTTGCCTCTTGGTGGACAAAATGAAACCTCATTTCATCTTTGCATCTATTTGCTCTTGAAAAGCACACTATTCAGCATAACTGCTAAAAGCTTTTTAAATCCTTGTTTTTAACCAGTGAACAGTATTAGCCTTTTTCAAGCACTCTACTGCAAGCCAGCAGAATCTCCACCCCGTTCTGAAGTGAATTATGGCACTGAGTCCACACTTACTCATTTCCTAGTTTTTGGCACGGTGGTAATTGAAGTGTCCTCCACAGAACTCAAGCGGGGGAGGTAGGGGAGAGGACAATAAAAAAATACACAGCTTCAGCTTTCTCCTGTCCCTGTAATTTCTTTGCAAGACTGTATTTATGCCCAAACTCGGGAGGCTGCAACCACTATTGCCACCCCTAGGCTGCCACAAAAGCGATTAGGTTAAATTGTGCATATTTACGGTGGGATTTACATAAGGACTTACAGTTTGCTACTTGCTTGCAGCTGATTATCAGGCTGATGCATCACAAGGAAATTAAGATAAAATCAATCCTATGGTGAGAAACACCTGAGTCCCATGAATTTAATACAGACCACTCTGGAGTGTAAAATCATAGCTATGTGAAGGTTCAAGAATTTCACAAATCTTTAAAAGAAAGCAAACAGGTATACTTTGGTTAAGCTTTCCATAAAGTCAGCCTCATGCTGATCCTCATTTCATAGGGCATTTTAGCTTGCATGTCACACTGAAACACCAAAGGGCCAATTCAAATCAGAGGCCCCGACTTGCTCTCCATGTCTGTTATTCTTCTCGCCTCCATTAAGCCACGGCAGCTCCTTACATACAGCTCACCACCAGATTTCTTGTGCTCCTCTCTAATAGCAGCCCATATGCTAGCAGGAACAGCGTACAAGGGTCCATTTGCCATCCCACTCACAGACACGGCTTCTCCCTTTTCAACTACAACAGTCCTAACTGCAGCTGCTGTTTGCATGAATACACAGAAGACAGATACTAAGTATTTAATTCTTTTTTTAAAATGGATTTGTTTCTCAATTAATAAAGATGTTACTGCCTAAATTAGTCTCAGAGTATTTTCAGATGTCTTCCAATACAATTCATCAGCTGAAACAAAGTGCATGAGCCAAACATGATGTTTCTAGCCAGCTCACCCTGGGCTAGCATGGTCTGCTGGCTATGAGGGCTGTGTCTTTTGACAGCAACACAGTGGTGACCTTAAATAACCTCTTAATATCTCTGGAAATAGGAATTACACAAGATGCTGATCTTCTTTCAAGCTCAGAGAAAATACAAATATTTAATATAGCTAACATTCAGAGAAAATACGCCAAATTAAATATTAACCTTTTCAGAGGACTGCTGTTTAGCCTATGGCTTTACGGGTCTAATATTTCAAATTTCCTTGACTATTAACATTTTAGGAAATGGAGAATTTTAATAGGTTCTTTAACTCCTAGATGATCTTTTTTCTTTATTCTTTCATGTTTTCAAAGCAAACAATTCAGAAATAAATATGAATATGTAGAGAACCAAGGAAAAGCACTTGACCAAGTAAAGAGCAGTCAGAAAACATGTTACTGTACTACTTACCCCTTAAGTAGACCATATGTATTACTACTGTGCTTAAAAACATTTTCATTTAACTCTTGGACATGATGCTGGAGACAAATCCTATATTATCAAAAGGCATACTCCTGTAAATATTTGAGAGACTTGTGTTCCACATGTGGGAGGAAAAAAAAGCCAGGCATACAAAACATATGCTTTCTTCTACCCACTATCTCTTCTCATATGAATTCTGGTCTGTAAATCTTAATCCTAGATGTCCACGTTTCTCACGTACATATTGTGTCAGTACACATACTTGTTTCAAGTGGTTCCCCAAGTTAATATGAGAGTAACTGAAAACAGAATTCCTAACAAAGAACGAAACAGAAGGATTTGCTGAGCCAGTGCTCTGAATCACAGCTGTTTATAGCATTGGTCTTTGACTATGAGAGTGCTCAGATAATACAGTGTATTTGGGACAGATAACATTTCAGGTGAATGATCCTGCGTCACTCCTCATGTTTGGAAAGGAATGCTTTAAATTTTATGATCACAATTAAAATATCCACAGACTGTCATTTTATAAAAACTGATCTGTTTGAAGCTCTTCTAGGAAGAGAAGAGTTCAGATTGTGGATTGGTAGCATGAATACTACTTCAGTTACTAGAGAGCCGTAATATCACACCTCTATTGTAAAAATCGTAAGTTACTCAGTTATAAGGTTTCTTCAAGAACATGGATCCCAAAAAGAAAATAATTTTATCATAACATTACTATTACTGGTATGAATACATTTAAGTGGACAATTCATCCAAATGTCATAAAAATTAATCTGTAAAAGTGTCAATTAAAAGCACCTTCATGACTGTGAAAATCAGTGACATTTGTGGTTTATAAATTATTCTTGCACTAGTTTTGAAAGTACATTCCTTTCTATCCCTGAACAGGAAAAAAAAGCACAATATTTAAAGACAGTCAGCTTCTTAGTACAATCAGTAGAAATAAATCACCAGAAATTTTTAGAAATTTCATACTCATTTTCAACTTAAGGACTGGCATATTAATCTTAGAACTAACAAAAACCTAATAACATATAAGGCAGAATAGGGACAGACAGAAAATTGTAATCTACAAGACATCATGTGAAAAAAAAAGAAAAAAAAAAATCCTGTACTACAGGACTTAAATGGTTTTTTTCATGGCAGACAAAAGTAAGAAGCATAGCTTTGGGCTGTGAGTACACCAGAAAACTGTCTTTGCGGCATCCCAAAAGCTTTTCACTTTGATGAATGTGTTAGAAAATCATGAATGCACAAGGGACACTTCAGAGAGCAGTAAATGACCTAACACTAAGTTTGAGAACAGAAGACATCTTCATGTGCTAAAATGACTTCATTTGTTTTCATAAAACATGGGAGGAACATCTGTCAGGACAGGAAAGCATTCTGGAGCAACTTAAGGCATCAGAGCTGAAACTGGCAAGAGGGACTTGGGGGCTGGTGTTCTGTGGTTTTTTTTGAATGCTTTTGTTTGACTTTGGCAAAGGGTACTTCACATTTCTGTGACACAGAGAAAGTGAGCTAGAACCTTAGAGCTCAAGACTGGATGGAAATGATGGCAAAGTTCTATAAATCTTGAGGAAAATATAGTAATTAGAGATCTAGGGCATATGGATTTTAGGAGATTAAAACAAAACATTTACAAGTATCACTGCTACTTCACCTGTAACAGTTCAGTCCATTTGGAAGAAAACACCAAAAAGCTTCTGAGTTACTAAACCAAATACTTCTATTCCCAGTCCTATGCCTGAGTGACTTGATTGATCCCATCTATTTTTGGCAATTTGTGGTATCTCAAGAGGTATTTGTTGGATTTGCACTAAAATAACTTACCTTGATAAAATGAGACAAACATCTCAAGGAAATAAGGCACTCTGCTAACTCCACAGGGATCTTTCAGTACTAACAAAACCCTGAAAGGCAAAATGGAACAGCCACTGCTCTGGTTCCCCAGCCTGTGCTGAACACAGAGCAGTGCTAAGTACTGGTGAGCTGATGGTGATAACCAGCCCGTACCCCACCTCAGGACCCAGTGCTGCCCAGCATCTCACCCCACCCCGGAGAGCTGCTCCAGGGTATTTCTGAAGCACTGTTGCTCTTTATAAAGAGCACCCGTAGTCCTCACTCTCAGCAAAGCTTCTTGTGCCACCACAAAACATCATTTGCCTGACTATTGTCACTAGATTGATGCCTTCTCCAGCTATCTAGAAACAGAGACTAGACAACAGTAAGGGAGTAAAGGTAGGTATTTATTTGAAAGGCCTTCAAAGGTACGCCTTGGGGAACCAGAGGCTACTTCCAAAAAGGACCCCAAGATGGACAGCAGGTCATGAGTTCTTTACACTTTTCTAGGTTTGGCCCATTTGCATATCAGCATAAATTCACCAATTAAAACTTTAGCTTTCTTCAGTTTCTCCACCTCACTTGTGGCCCAAGTTTACACCTTTAGGCCTAGGACAGCCTGAGTGTCCTTGAATAGCAAGCTCAGAGAAGCTTTGTTGTGTCTGTCTGGCCTAAGAGAGCAGCTAACAAGCTACAAGAGACTTCAGAGCTACACACTAGGCAATACAGGATTTGAAAAAATATAAAAGTTAAAACCTAAGGCATCAAATCAACAAATACGGTTTTTTAAAGTTTGGAATCGAATATTATTAGTTCCAGCATGGGAGTATGAAAATAACTTTTCTAATGATTACATTATTTTCCATTTGGTAAATGGATTTTTCCCAGTCTCCATGCTTCAAAAATAGAACTAAAATCAAAGTCACTATTTTTAGTTTGTCTGTCGTACTGGAATTTTCTTTTATTTAAATTGTAAAACATAGACAATGAGTGAATAAAAGTAGAAATTATCAAACATGATAATCTAGCTTATGAACTAATATACCTTTTATTTTCATTTCTATGTTACTTTCAGTTTCTCTGTATAATAGCATCCAAAATAAAAGTTCAATCATATATCCAATCAAAATGTTCAGGGAATACCCAGAAGCTTACTGTTTTAACACAGAACTTAGCAATAAAATAAAAAGATTTCACTGTGAAGTTCTGTTAACAGAAACATCCAACTGGTTGAGCTACTAAATGCACATTCCTGCTGGCACCACCAACTTTACTGCATGGACCTTCCCATAACTAATCAACCATTTTGAAAACAGTACGTTCCCTTCACTGTTCCTACTAAAAACTTTTTCTGTGAGTGTTTCAATTTGAAGCTGACATTTCTTACTTGGCTTTAGACCTATTTTTTGAAAAACAGGCTAGCACTACCACTCAATTTTCATAAACCAATACCACAAATGCAAATGTAGAGGCCATTCCTACTACAAGAGCTTAAAATATGTCAAGCCAGAGAGTAAAATTTTGTGATAGTATCACTGGAATTCCTACCGGGCAATAAAAATCTGTAAGAGAATTTAATTGATAACATCCTTCAAGTTAAATAATCATCATAATAATAATTTTTAAAAGTATTAGGATTGAAGTCTTACTGTACAGCAAGATACAGATAGCTTAAAATTACTAGCAAAGTAATGAAGATAAGTGGACTTTTAGAGAAAGGCATAATGCCAGCTGGAATCAACTTATCAGAAAAACTTTACACTCAAAGATAAAAATAATTACTTTAATACTTTTACATCTCTAGGTTAATAAAAGAAGGATGAACTAACTTTGTCTTTAATTTGGTAGCTATATCAGAAACTAAATGTTTCTTCCATACACAGTTGAAGCTGTTATCTTCATATTACTACCATTAGTCAAAACCATTAATATTAAATTGATTACAATGGCCTTTTGACAAAAGAAGGCACAATTAAGTACAAAGATTTATCATTCATCTGCATCTATTTTCTTGCAAGTTATTTCTTAGCTTAACGCTATACAACTATTTTTCTACTAGAAAAATATAAAGAAATGTTTATGAAAAATCAGCATTTAGCATGGGGCTACTGTAATTGTATACAATGAGAGAGACAAGTCCTGAATGCAGAGTGACCTGAACTTCTTGCTAAACTGAAACCACAGCCATAAAAACCAAGACTTAACAGCTAACTCGGGTGCATTTTAGAAAACTCATACCTGCAGAACAGGGTGCATGTACCTGTGAAGAACATAGATCCCATTATAGGAAGCAGATGTGTCCTAGAAAACAGAAACTCCCCAAACATACTGTGAGTTTGCACGACATACCTCAAAATCAACAGTTTGGTCCAACAGCAGCCAAGAAGCAGAGCATGCCTTGACTGACAACTGAGAGGCCACTTTCTCACTGTTCATACCTCCATCCACCCCATCAGAAAAATATTAGGCATGTGGATCAAGCAGAACCTGCTTGATATCTTATCAAGTTGGCAAGCAATGGAAAGCAACAAGGGAGAGAGCTGGGAAGAAGGCCAGGGTTCACTGAAGATGCAGCTGAACAGAAACAAGAGAAATTGCCAGTGACCTGCTTACCAATACGACATGGAATTAGCAGAATGGTGAATAACCAGGCAAACGTGATTTTCAGGGCAGCATTGTGGCCCCAGAAGTGTAAGCTATTTTAACAGAAAAATGGTGTAAAAGAACAGTAGGTGTTTCATCTGGCTAACAAAGTTAGCAGGCCACTGGCAGAACAGTTAGTTCATCTTTCATATATGCTCTCTCAACAGAATGCTGACAGGCTGGAACAGGTTTATAAGGGATTCATGCAAATGATTTTTCAAGGTACAATGAGATACCTGAGGAAGTCACTATATATAAAATGTAACAGAAGCAATGTTAAATTATTTGATCACCACTAAAATAGTAAAGAGAAGAAGTTCATTCACTGTGTGACTTCTCTTAGTCCTGCTGACAAAAGACAAAGCAAACAGAAATTGTCAGCAGGACAAATCAAATGGTTATGGAATAAGGCATACTGGAGCTGGGAAGGCATTTAAAGTGTAGCAATGATCATTAACTTCATTAATAAGTAATCATCACTCCTCCAATTTTTGTCTAGTTCATCCAGAATGAGACTGTATTCCATGCTCCAGAAAAGAAATTAGTTGCAAGTAGACTCTATGCCATCTTAAGATAAGAGAAAGCAATGAAATGGACAGAACTGTAGTAGGCAGTTAGAAGTCTAAGTGCTTGATGTGATGGTTACAATAAGCAAATGACAGGTTCAAAATACTCATTTTATGGTTATTGAACTCCAGTCCCTGGGTATAAAGGTAAGAGAAACGACTGCCATTGCTCTACAGATCCCACACAAGAGTAAAGCCTCTCCTTGGAGGCAGGACATAAGAGACAGTATCTGGAAAAGAGACAGTGAGAAAACAAAATCACTCTTATATGAGTTTATCAGAAGTAGCAGCCAGCAAGTTAAGCAGTTTCTCAAACAAAGAAAATAGCAACATTATCAAGTTCTGGAAAAGCAAATCATTTCAATTTTGAGAAAGCTGTATGTAAAACACATCTAGCATAGGCAATCAAAATAACAGCTGTAGTAAGCTTCATCTCAGAAGACAGTGTGGAACCTCTTTTACCTCTTTCAGAGGATAAATTTCACACCTTTTTTTTGTTATTATTAAAGTAAACTTTACACTTCCCAGTGCTTTCAGAAAGCCTGCTCTTTACCATCCATACCATATAAGTAAACTTCTTGTTGTTAAGCATTTTGATGTTTAACAAATGCAGAAAATGCATCCCAGCACTCACACAAGACAGTTTCATATGCTGCTTTAATTGACACACACAAACTGACAGAACATTTTCCTCCTCACTGCTTAGTGAGAGGTCAGTACAAACACATTAAGAAACAGCCTATGTTTCATGGATCTGGCTTCCTTTGGCTGTCCTCAATGCCTGATGTTTTGCAGAAGAACTTAGCTTCACTCAAAAACTTTTTAGGGTATTTGTGGCAAGCAGATAGTCAGTGAGCATTCTACAGGTGACAACAAAAGCCATTGCCACCAAGATGTGACTGTTCCACTTCAGACCAGGTTTGGTACCAGCTGGAGTAATTTTGCATGTTAAGATCAGCATACTTCCCACCACTTTCTACTTTGGATCTACAAAATAGCCTAAAAAAACTATATAAATTCTGAATTGAAAAGACAGGACAAATTCTTAACATCTGGTTTCATTTGGTTCAGATGCCTTGACAAAAATATACATTATTTTTCTGAATGGCACAGGAAATGACAGTAAAGATTCACAGTAATCTCATGATCCTTGAGTTTATGGTAATCACAAAAAAGACACACATAACAAGATTTGACTTGTGGTAAAGTTATCTGGAAAGCAAAAATCTCTTGGCTATACATGATGGACAGATAAATGAACAGTTTTGATCTTGTGTTTTTCCTATCATCTTATTTGATCTGGCAATGTCATCTGTCAGTGAAGCAAAAGCAGCTTTCAGGAATGGAATCTTTGGTATTTTCCACTGGGGCAGAACTAAACTTCTGAGGCAGTTCTGTATTATGACAACCAATGAGGTGAAATTTAACATGGGGCACTGTACAAACGATATTAACAATGCACCATTGAAGAAGGTATTTACCAAAATTGCAACTCCCAGAAGCACCCTCATCTTCAGCAGAGAAATGCTACAACAACGCAAAGATCTCATGTCAGCACTAGGCAGGAAAAATAGAAAGGCTGAGCCTTTGGACTGATTAGTTTGAAAGAGAAGGTAGCTTGAGTTTGGAGAGAAAAAAGAAAATCCTTAACAAAAATTTGTGTCACTGTAAAAAAACCAGACACAAGAAAAAATGTTGACCAAGTTTTAAAACATAACAAATACCTAGTGATAAGCAGCTACTGGAGATAAATGCTTGATTTCCTACCAATAAATATCAGCTAGAGTACACTAGTGTGCAGCTATGTTCCAACTTTTCCAACACTTGCATCTAACACTCCTTGCTTCCTTAACAGTCAAAAGCACGCTGTTATCACATGTAGGTATGCTATGGCATATTATGACTTGGACATTCTTCAGAATAATGTAAAGGCAGTTTGCTTTAATGATAAAATGTTTTGGGGTTGGTTTTGTTTTGGGGGTTTTTTTGTTGGGTTTTTTTTCCCCTCTGGGCACGTGGAATTTCTTCCCTGCTACAGAAACATTTTGAAAATTGTCTTTCACTTGGTTTGGAACAAAATAACATTTTGTTCTAATCTTACATAATATCTCCTGTGTGGATACATAACAAGACTTTACTTTTAAGTCTTTTAAGACAGTAAAATGTCTTAAAAAGCAAAACACTCTTGGAGACGTATAGTGAAGTATTATTCAGAAGTACCAAGGAGTTGTTCTGATGGTGTATTTCACACTACAGTCCTAATCTCTCAGCAAATCAGATATTTAAAAGGACCATATCCTGCAACCAGTTAAACGGTAACAATTTTTAGCATTTCATATACTGACTTCTGCTCCATTTCTATTGTTTCTCTCCTATCCTTAATTATAGGGAAAGATTACATCTTAAAAATCAATGCCTGCAGCTAAAAAATGAAAGTTAAATTTAGGTACATATTATGCAAATACAGAAGAAGACTAGTCCACACTAATTATGCTTTAAGGTATCAGAATAAATTTTTTAATCTTCTACATTCGGACATTTTTTACGAGTCTCTTCTCATTTTTCCACTCACCAGACAGGGAACAGTATTTTTACTTTTTCCCTACAAAAGTCTTTTCAGCAGCACCTATGTCTAGAATAAATTTAACTTTTCCCCCCTGCTCACTTGCATATTTCTGCACACAATTTCAGTAAAACTAACTCTTGGTAGGAAGCATGAATGAAGAAGAGTGTGTGACATTTGCAGCTAAGTGGCAGGATGCAGCCTACCGGGAAAAGATAACTGAAGTCCATGGTGAGCACTTAACAAACGTAAGCCAGTTTGGCAGAACCTGACACTGTGCTGCAGTCGGGAAACTAGATAACAAAAGGTTGGCAATGTGCATTCTGCTCTTTAATAGAAAAGATAGTATCAGATAAGCTAACAGCCAAATATTCACATCGTGCCTTTCCTCACAATAACATGGACAGGAATACCTGGCAATACTAAAATTTAATGGTATTTTGTTTGGAAGAAAAATTAATCTGAACCGTATGCTAAGATGACCTTTCATTTAGATAAAATTGAATTTAAAAACTACTCTTTCTGAAAAGAAAGCAATAGTGCAACTCATTAATACAATTTTCTGTAAAGATGATAAGTATCTAGCCATTGTTACACATTTCACCACTATAAAATGTAAGACTACCCCACTAGTAAAACTCATAGTTTTCTGCCAAAAGACCTTAGCTAATGAATTCAAGAAACAGATATAACACTAAGGCTGTTTTGCAAATACAGCAGTCTTCATGGTAATATTTAGTTTTCCTTGTACCTAAACTTTGTTGAGAGTGTACATTTGGAACAAACCCGTTGGACGAGCTGAAACTCTTCCCTCTCTCCCATGATATTTCACATAAGTTAATACCTTAAAATAAAGGTAAAATAAAGTACTGCACTGTGCTTCCTGTTTTGGGGTCGTGTATTATGATATACTATGACTGGGAGAAAAAAATTCTACAGCAGAAGAATCTAAATTTAGACTTAACAAATATACAGACACTTCAAATCTTTTCTATTGTAGGATTATCTTTGAAAACAAAATAATTTGCAACATCGAGGATTGTGTCATAATATGCTTCTGCTATGTATTGTTACAAAACAGGTAAAAGCTATTTTAAAGCAATATTCTAGCTTTTGCTTTAAAAAGTGAAAAGTCAGTTTCTAGCAGGGCCAGCAACAAGGACCATGCACCCACCATCAGGGGTTTTAGCCTGAAATTACAACGCAGACTTCTGTCAGCTGAGATTTAGGAAGTCAATTGGCAATAGAGGAAGGCCATATCCCAGAGAGGGGATGGTTAATGGAGCTAAGTGCTACCTCCAACGTCAGTCAGGGGAGCCATGGCTCAATTTATCCCACTCTTTTCTCCCACTCTGGATGTGGGATCTGTGCCACATATTTGTGCCCCCAAAGGAGGGAAAAGAGACCATGGTTTAATGGGGAAAGCCTGGCCAGGCTGTCTGCTTCTCCAAGTTTCCCAGCAATTGTGAGAACCTTTTCTCTCAGGAGATATTCTGAGAGGCTGATGGAGCTAAGGATAGGAGGTAGGACTTGACTAACTTGCTTCCCTCCAAATCATATTGCTCTATTTGCTCTGTCAGCTCCCCGCATAATGTAGTCTAGTGCTTTGGTGGCAGCCTGGGACCCTCTCCCTGGAACAGCCACGTTCAGACATGGATTTGGCAGGCTGAAACCAGTTTCCTGAGGAAAAAAAAATCAAGTGAAGGGAAACTGGGTATCTAAACTGAACTGTTTAAACTCAATTAAATCTGAATAAAATTGGATGGGAATTATGAAAGGGCGGTTTTCTAGCTCCAGAGTATTTTTCCCTCTAAATTTCAAAGATTTGCAATGTAATAGCTTTTCTCTGTCCCATCCTCCCCCAAAAGTCAAAGTAATCTTAAAATACCAAAGACAATATCAAGCCTACAGATGAGTGCAGTAATCCTGTCCAGTTATAAAATTATAGACAGTGCATTTGTACAAATTTGCATTCGAGGATTGTGATCCTCATTCTTTAACTCTGCAATAAGGCACAGAGTGCAAAATGGACACATTCCAAAATACAAAACAGGGCACTTGACAGTTCAAGAGATACCTCTTCAGCAGCAAAGCCCAACCTTGTTCTGAAATCCTGAGCTAAAATCCAGTCTAGAACCTGTCGTGGTCAGCAGACATTACTAATAAACTATGAGGAAGCTTACATGAAGTGTGTTTGTGAAGCTTAGCCCACACTATCCAGTACATATGTGTTAACACTATAAATAATTGACAGTTTTATTGGCAGGTTCATCAGAATCTTCATCACAACAGCCTAGAATTGCCATATTGTGCACTTCATGCTCTGCATCACTTCCTAACACCTATAAAAATAAGAAAAAACAAAGCTACAGTGAGAAATTTATTTGTCCATACATTTTGTGAACATAGCCTGGAACCATAGTGTAATTAATATTTTATCAAAGAGGATTTTTGTACAAAAGTCTGAGGAAATGGGGTGGGTTCATTCACACTTATTTGATCATATGTACTTGATAGCTTGAAAAATTTTGCAAGCAAAGTCAGAAATATTTGCTATTTATTTAAGCCACAAATGCAAGCATAATTCCTGTCCATGGCTTGGTCTCTTCTAAATGCTAACTATAGAGTACAGTTGGTGATTTACACAGTGTTTGTAGATTCACACAGATTTTGCAGATTCATCTTTGTTGCCCAAAGGGATACTTATGTTCCAAGTAACTGGTGAATGGATGAACAGACAGGCAGACATGTGGCTATGAATGCCCAGAGGACTGAAAGCAGTAACATCCAATTAACATGTAGTCTTTCCTCAACTCCCACTATGTCCTAACATTTTTGTGTAAACTTTTATTTCAGTTTGGTGCTTCCATCAATTCTTTATTCTGAAACTCTCGAAGTGAATACTCAGTTTCTTGAATTATTTGAAAATATTAATTTGAATAACTTATCAAGTATGTATTTTATCATCTTTCTTGAATTCAAAATAAATTTGAAATCAAGGGAAAGAGTAGTTACTACCTATTACACAAAAATAGTATTAAGCGTGGATCAAAAACTAATTTCTAGGATGTACACAACAACTACATAGAAAAGCAAGTTTCATAGAAAACTAATGTCCATGTTATGTAAGTCTGGTATACATACATCGAAGAAGCCTTTTTTCCAAACTTACTATTATTTTCTATACATGCAAAATCTGAGCATTCACCAACCAAAAAAGAACAGTTTTGCCTATTACTTGCTTTCTGTGGTTTAGGAAGACATGTTTGGAACTACCATACTGCAGTTACTTCCACTGCACTGAATAAAAAGTGGGATATCCCACAGTCCCACCTCACCAGCCACATCACCAAAGACCTTACAGACTACAAAATGCTATCAGCTCTTTCAAAGAGCTCTTTGCTTCCCATCTGCTTGTCAGGATGAGGAGGTAGCACTACTTTTTTTGAAAAGTCTTGGGTTATCTCTTCTTTAAAATAAAACATTGGCTATTTCTATGGAAATGAGTGCTTGTTTTCCTTCTTTGTAAGCAAGAAAAAATGTTTAGCTTTTGCCATAGCATGTTTACTTTTGCTAAGACGGCAAAGCTAGTGTTGGAGCCAAGAAGAAATACATAATACAAAGGAGAGCTATTGAGGAATAAACTTGTAATGTTTTCTTTGCTTTAACAGCATTATCTGTTTCTAAAGTGGAATATATTTATTTTCCTTAAGCGACTGCAGAGCACGAGCCAGGACTTACCTCCACTGACTTAACAGTATCTTTTGAAAGTTTCTAAGTCTAATGCTAAACCTCTGCTAAATTACTGATGAGGAGATAGATAAAAGACAGGAAACATTTT
This sequence comes from Platysteira castanea, assembly GCA_013397175.1. Taxonomy (NCBI): domain Eukaryota; kingdom Metazoa; phylum Chordata; class Aves; order Passeriformes; genus Platysteira; species Platysteira castanea. The sequence continues at coordinate 468,339 of VYXC01012077.1, read as the reverse complement.
CAGGTACGCCTCAGAAGCTCTATTTGAACATCTCCTCTCCATTTGTGTGAATTCCAGTAACTGCACAAACTCCAAAGTACCAATCCAGTTTTGCAATAGTCCATCTCAACCATTAATGAAAGACTTGACTCTCAAAATTGACAATTTACAGACCAGGAAATCTTTGGAAAGAGTGCCTCAATACCATTTTTACTTCTTGTAGCCCATTCTTCAATGTAAAAATATCAAGACCTACCAAACATGTAAAAACAGGGAAAAGTGAAAACCAGGAAAAGAAAAAGGGTCACCATGCCTGCAACGGTGAAGAAACACCCAGTGCACAAAAACTGTGCTTCCAAATATTGTCCTTTACAAGGAAAACTCAGGGGAAAAAAAGTATCTGTCTGTGTAGTGTTAAATCAAACACCAGCTCTGTGAATTCACTTGATAAACAGGCATTTGCACAGACAATTTTAATGAAATAGAATACCTGATCACTTACTTGGAAAGTTTAACTATTCCCTCCAAAGTCAAGAGCATCCAAAGCACATCTCACTCGATCATACGCTTCTATACCCACTTTTCCAGCAAGAAGAAAGAGAAAAACAGGCATGTCAGGCCCAGGCCATGCACCCCTGCCTAACACAGGTGTCTAACTTAGGCAGACGTCGTGACCGGCTGATAATGCCGCACCTCTCTTCAACTCATTACAGCAGGATGAGAGATGACCATTTTAAACAGAACACCTGTCTTTGAGAAAGCTGGCCTTAAGGGAAATAAATGCTATCTTGAGCATTATTAATGCTTCAGCACATTTCTTCCCCAGTATTTTTCAGATGCAACAGAGAAACTGGATGTGCAATGTTGTGCCTCATTTTTTTCTTGCAGCATTATTACATTCTCCAATGAAGGCACAAGTGGCAACATAACTGATCTTTGGGCAAGTGCGGCATGCGTGCAAATCAGAAAATACAAGTTTATATACACATGATTAGGTGATTTTTAAAAGGAAAATGTAAAATACCCTAAAATAATGGGTTTGAGTTCAAAAAATAGCACTGCATCAAGTTCCTATAAAACAATTCTGTACATTCCAAGGTAAAAGTTACCCTATTTAAATGATGTTTATAGGATTTGAAACATTAACCCAACAGTGTACTGAAACTGAGGAGACAAATCAATAGCTTCATTTACTATTACTATGCAGTGACCTGAATACTCAAAAGTGGTTGCCAAAATTATGTCTTAATCTCTGTCAAAAGATTAAGACATAATTTCCACAGGGGACTGTGCAGTTACCACTTACTTAGGTGAGTAATTAGTAATTTCGGCAAAAAAGGTCCACATTGGACATGGGACAGAATCTCCCCTGTAGATTCTTAGACTACTTATCTAAAAAGTAAAAGACCAAACAATTACAAACTTGAAAAGAAACATACTGAATATAAAAAAGCAGCACAGTTAATTTAATTACTTTTATTCTGATTTCTGTAATTGCTGTAAAGCAAAGTTTAGTATAGTTTTTTTTTAAACCCATATCTTGATTTTTTGATTTAATTCTGAAATTAATTAAGTCACATATAAAGCTCTGTACATTAGAAAAGTCTGTTCTAAGGGCCTGTCAAAAGCTTAACCAGTTACTTCAGTACTTTCAGAGACATGAAGAAATGGTGCTGTCACGGTTTTCCTGGTCTTACACTGATTGCTAAGTAAAAAGGGGACCAAAGCAAATAACTTCGAGCATGGGTCTTGTGATTGTCCATTCTCTCTGTCATTGCCTCTCTCTGTTTCAAATTGCTCCAACCTGCTGCTTTCCAGACAAAATCTAAGCATGCTCATAAACGCTCACTCCAGGGACCGCTTCCCAGCAAAACTGCAAACATTCAGATCCCACCAGCTCAGCTCCCAGGAGGCTCCCTGGTCTCTCCTGACATGCCACAGGGCAGGCAGTGCACGCCCACATATACCCTTCATCTCATGTATAAAACCCCATCACTTCAGTGCACCACAGCACAGCTCATTTTCATACTTGGAGCCAACCAGAATACACACCATCACAATCATCAATTTGTCCCCAAAACCATGCTGGGACTCATTAGGAAGCTGAAAGACTATGAAAATGGGATGTTCTGAAGTTCTTAAAGCTTCTGAAAAAGGGTCTGAACAGCAGCATTAACCCAAAGTTTAAGCAGGGCTTAAGAGTCAAGAGTATTTCTTACAAGACTTAATAGAATTCTTTGGTATCTCTGGGTACTAGATCATATTTTTCAAAAAAATGAGCTGTATGTATGCTCAGCCTAATTAACATTTAGAAAAGTCTTTAAGGTACCTGGATGAAAAGCAAGATCTCATGTAAGATCTCACACCAAGTCTTAATGAGCTTTACTTCAACTATACTTCAACTATTTTAATTTAAAGAATAACTTAACCTACCCACTAAATTACTAATTTGCCTAATTACAAGGAAGGATCATTCACTATCCCACTAATGGAAGACAGATTTTCAAATGACACACTCGTGTAGGTAAGACCTGGAAACTATCTCCAGAAGTGCAGTACTTCAAAGTGGAGCATAAAACTCTGGTTGTTGATCTTTTTTTTTCTCTTCAGAAAGGTATTCTGCAATTAAGTGCAAAGGCCAGTATCTAAAATGCTTAATCCTCTTATAATTTACTAATCCATTTTATTAAGAACAATGAAGATATCACTACATTTTTTCTTAAGCATATCAGGTAGGAAAAAGCTAGTGCTTGACAAACAATAAAACGACATTTTCAGCTAAAAGAAGTAAAACAAAACCCCTTTAAACAGTGCCTTAAGGCAATAGTCTCAGAAACATTTACTTAATCAGCACTCTTAAACAAACTTACTTAACTGTATTTCTCCATTACCATCTACAGTGAGAATCCTTAACTCAACGATATTGTAAATCCCTGAAAAGAAAGAACCAAGTTGAAAGACAAATAGACTAGCGCATAATTGACAAAGGGACTACCATTTAAAGAAAGGTAACACCAAAATCAGGAAAGCTAGGTATAATCTCTAGTGCCTCAAAGCAACAAAGCATCCTTACTGCTCCAGGAGTGGGAGAATTAAAATAAATAAATGAGAAGAGCCAAAACACAAAGAACAAAAATCCAAAGAAAAACAACAACAACAAAAAAAACCCACCTCAAATCAGGCAAAAACCAAACAAACCAGAAAACCACCAAGCCGAGGACTTCACAAAATGAGGCTGTGGCTGGTGGAAACTGAGAAGGCGCCAGACACGGTGGTGAAGCTGAGCATAAAGGGATCCCCAGCACCGCCTGCCCCAGTAGCAGCAGCGCTGACCCCGCGTACCCATCCTGCCCAGAAGGGCAGCGCTCGGGCAGGCTCCGGCCCCGCTGCCAGCCAGGTACACGGGCAGGGGGATGGATGGCCCGGGCTCCCCGGGGTCAGCTCCCTTTAGCACCAGGGGGGAAGAAGCATCCCTGGAGGCTGACGGCGCTCCCTCCGCGACTGCCCAGAGCTAACGCAACCCACGGCAGCTGCTGGAGAGAAAGGAGCCGGGAAAAATAATGCGTGGATCAGGGAGAAATGGCAGCTTCAAGTGTAAGGAAAGCTCACCACGCCTGTGGGATTTAATCATGCGTTTTAAAGGGGGACAGAGAGCAGCAGAGCAGAAAAGATGGGCTCTAACCCAAACAGTATCACAAGCGATAAACAATAGGCATTGGAAACCAGAAACTCCATAGTGGGCAACAAGCTCTGAAAGTTTCCATCATTTCAAACTCAGTGTTGATAAGAGTCAAGAAGAAAACCCTTACTTTTAGGAATGTTTGCTGTGATCTGTTCCTTGAAAAAATGACAGCTATGGAATGAATCAAGTAACTGCTGTGAAAAAATCATCTGTTCTGCAAAAGGCAACTTCTCTGCCAGCTGGTATTTAGGAGACAATTTTATGTGAAGAAAAACAAAACATAATTTACAGAATACGTTCATCCAAATTCACCAAAAGGTAAAATGTATTTATATTCCTGACTGTAAACTATTTCTCCTCTTAGACAAACACACCCACCAGTATCACAGCTGATGGCAATTTCTAAATCTGAAAAATATCCTTAGAAATCACGTGTGGATTACCAGTGTCAAAATCCATCACGTGGATCCCTGAGAAAAAAAATTCACCCACTAGCCTATTTACCAGGAATTCTTTCAAATTTATTCCTCTGTGAATACCTAATAAGAGTGGTATACAGATGTGACACAGAAAGGGCCAGATCCTTCTGCGATGCACCTTCAGTGACATTTGAAAGACAGACAACTTTAAGACCATTTCTAGTTCCATATTTTAATTTAATATTCACCCTTTAAGTGAGTTGGATTGGTCCCTGTGCAACTCAAACTAATGGGTGACATTCCTGCCTACAGCAGGAGGTTTGAAACTATTTGATCTTTAAGGTCCTTTCTAACCCAAGCTATTCTAAGATTCTATGATCAGTAGTTACCTTCCAACCCATTTAACAATAACAGCTTTGTCTAGTTTGTTCTAAAAAACAAACCAGAAAAACCCAACCAGGGAAAGAAAAAATCAGGATTACATGGGTGAAATTTGCACATATTAAAATAAACTGATTTTATATTTATCCTCTAAATACACAAATAGTTTGAGCTCAGTGTATAGCTAGAAAGCACAAATTATACACCTACAAAGCACAAATTAAAAATTAGGTCATGTAAATATTTACTTTACATTTCCACTCACTGCAGAAATTTATTCCACAAGCTGTTAATTAGTGGTTCTGAAACAAAGATGGCTTCAAGCTTGATCTGAGAAACACAATGCAGAGAGGGATATGTAATCTCTTTTCAACCCAAACACTGCACATCCAACTAATGTACTGAGATAAACTGTGATCCTGCAAATATTTAGTTACAACAACATCCAATGGAACCGGCCAAGGATGTCAACAGAAGCTTTATTTATTGACATAAGCTAAGTGCCCACAAGACAAAAATCTGCTTATCTTCATTGATAACATGCTTAGAAAGTCAGAGGAACTGGACCACGCCTACCACTTCAGTTTAAAAGCACTCGCCAGGCCCACCTTAGCTGCTCAGATAATTTGACTACAGCTGCAGAGCAAGTGGGAGACCCGTCACAAGCACAAGTTTAGCAAACATAAAAGTATGAGCTTCATTTAAAGTGGTTAGGAACAGAAACTTTTGAAACATCTTATCTCACCAGGCCCTTATTCACAGCAAAAACTTCTGTTTTGTCAGCTAAACTAGATCAAAAAGTGTTTGCCAAACAAGAGTCTTCACTGTAAAAATGAAGGGGCTTACAGAAAGCACCCATATAATGAAAGAATTGGACTTGTTTCTCATACCTATAGAATAAGAGATTTAACTTAAAGCACATACTTACAGATTTTATGAGTTGCTTCAATAATTAAACATTTCAGCTGCTTTATCCAATCTTTCTTTGAGTTTGTATAACTAATTCAGTCTCGTTGACATTTCACACACTCTGCCTTATTCAGATTTCCTCTCATTCCACACATGGAAGCACTGCTGATAGAAATCAGACACCTAAACAGAAGCTGAGATCAGGGTTTAGTCAGCATGCTTTCAAAATATCTCAATTCTGAGAAGCACTCTTTACAGAGCATTTAATTCCACCCAAAACCAAACTAATTTAAATTTCAGTGGAATAACTATCTATGTTATCTTGTTCCCTACTCTGTCAAATCAGGTCACCTCAATCCTAGCATTCAGTCAGTCTTTCTCTTGGCTTATCCTAAAAAAACCTCTGTATGTCCTAAATGGTAAGCAGGTATATTACCAAATATTATAAAGTTCAGCTGAGAACTGTATCTCACAAATCACAACAATGGATTTCCAATATGTGTTTTATTGCTCATATGTTCTAAAATCAAAGAAACTCATAAAACCAAATGCTCGTGGTAAATTAGATATTTTAAAAATGCGATTCTTCATACATACTTGGTAAGAGACACTTTTTAATTCATCTAGGTAGACAAAATACACATATTTCTCCACAAACTCAACTTCAGAAAAATCTCCCCCACCAGAAAATATTCTATGCATGATGTCACTGTGATTTCACTATACTGACCCAGTGCTTCATATTAGGGAAAAACAATAAATTTCCAAACTATGCAAGCTAAAATAACATTTGATTACATACTACTACTTCTCTCATCTAAAGCCATTTATTAACATTGCCATTAACTTTTAAGATGCTTTGTCTTCCCAGCATCCTCTACAGAGCCCTTCAGTACATAAATGCACAAAGAGGGATTTCAGCACTTGGCACCAATGACAGGCAAGGGGGAGGTGGGCCGGCAACCTGTTCTTTTCATGCCAGATCTATCCTTAATTGTACTATCAAGGTAAAGTTAACAAACCTATCTTAATCCATAATTTTCTACTGTGTCTACAATAAAGCATTAAGGTGAAGGAACTTCATAGAGGAACCATCAATTGTATCTGAGAGCATTGTTTCAGCAACTGATTTGACTAATTAATGCTGTTTACACACCAAGTTTGCTGGAGTTCTTTGCTTTAAGAATGTTTTATGTCGATCTAACCTGGAAACATTCTAAGATTCTATGATCAAACTGAAGAAAGAATGCCTAAAGAAGGCAATGCCTTGTTTAAACTGGTCTCTAAACTTAAGTGATTTAATCACTACACTTTTCTTGGGTACACAAGGCCTTTGTGTTACAGCAGCCCCTTGAAAAGGTGTAGGCTTCAAGGAAACAGAGAAGCTTGATGGACCACGAACCACAAACGAGCTGCAGATTGGGTACACAAGGCTTTGTTTGGTTACTCCCTCCTACCCAGCTTGCCCTATGCTAACAGCTCTTAGGACAGTTATATTTGCATGACAAGGAAGAAGAGATTTTTAACTATTCTGTGTGTAGAATGAGAAGAAGTGGATACCCATTATGCCGCTACACTGAACTAAAACATTATAACTTACCAAAGCCAAGGCTGGATAGGCTAATATTTTTTTCCTAAATCTATGCAGCACCACACAAACACACACAGAAAAAAGAAAATAAAGGCATTACTCAGAAAATAATTTACATTTAGTTAAAGGGATTTCATTTACCACAGTCTACGCTTAAGCAAAACAAAAGAATATCTTTGTGAAAGCAAATTTCACATACAAGCAATCTGCATAATGAACTTTTTCCAGCAGCACTTGCCTTTTTCTGTATAATAGAAGCCTGTGCGGATGACAGTGCACATGCTTCTGTTATAACGCCTTGGGAGAAAACCATAATTCAGTGAGGCAGGGCCCCACCTCGTTTCCTTCGCTGACAGGTGCTTGACAGTCCTTGTGCCCAGGGCATGCAGCTGTGGCTTCCCCTCTCCTCTTGCAGCAGTTAACACTATCCTCACCAGCTGCTGGGCAGCCCAGTGTGGCTTGTACAGACCTCCATACACACCTCCTTTTCAAGATTCCTAGGCGTTTGAATCTCACAGTGGTTTGCTTTCAGGTTGCTTTATAATCTCCTTCCCAATTATTTTAATAGCTTCTTCAGATTTTATATTTGTGTAAAATACGAGAGAGATGGGTTTGTTAACCTGTTGTTTTCTCCCCTACTGTTCTATTCACTTGTTTGTATTTTCACATCCAGATCCATAAACACAAAAGTAAGATTTTTCTCTCCCTTTCTTCCTATTTCATACCTTACTTTTATACCTATGTTTGTTTTCTCACAGATTTTTCTCTCACGCTTTTAAATTCTCCTCTATTACCTCACCTTGCTTGCTTGATAATCAGTAACAAGCATCCAAAATGCCAAACACCAGAAGGGAACATCCTTTCTTCATACAGGAAATAGAAGACTGATTTAAGTGTAAGGACGCCCATAAAATGCAGTTTAGGACCTGCATAAGTTAGAAATGGGCACAAATTCCAATTCTTCTTGCTATACCAGATCATGGCAATTATTATCAGAGTCCATTCCTGCCTTACAGGCCTCTTCTCTTTCACTTTCCGCTAGATTTTCAGAGGCAAGATAGTTTCCTCAAGTACAGAGCCGTACTTTACCTGGGTCTACATGAAAACTGAACATTTAAAAAAACCTAGGCAAAAGCCTCACATTTTTCTTCTGAAGTATTAATCCATGAAATATGTAAAGTGTTTTCTGTGTGTCATGGCTGCCTCATTTGTCTCCATTTCTAGAACGGACGTACATCAGAAGAAGGGAAGATGTAGCCAACTCGAAAATGAAGCTACCTGGGACTATGGACAGCAGTAACAAAGGATTTGACATACTTTTTCCCAGGTTTTCCCACTTTGCCACTTATCCTACATCGACTGAGAAAGCTCAGAGATACCATGCTACCAGTACTTCCCTCCCGTGTCTGGGAAATCTTCTTGCTTTCTGCAGACTATCCCTTACAGACGAGACAACCAACAAGCTTCTGCAAAAAAGATTTTTAAAAAGCTACTAGAGGTTTCATTACCTCGTGTGTGATTTGCACAGGAGCAAGCTACAGTTCTTTTGATGGAGGTACAAATTCCAGTTCATTTTTGGCTCTTCCCTGAACTCCACACCCACCTCTGGTGTCAGCTGTGGTTGTGGGCGTTCAGTTTGATCCAGGGTTTGGCACTGATCTTCTAGAGCTCTTCAGTACTAGTATATTTGGGTATTTTCCATCACCTTATTATTGCCCTGAAATACTCATTTAGCTTTTTACACAAGCAAATTCTCATTTAATTTACTACCAGAGTAAAGAACTCAAGAGTCTGGACTACTATTTATTTATTTGACCTGATCCCTTGCCACAGATGGGCAACATGCTCTACAGATAAACAGCACATCATGCCTTATAAGGGCCAAGGGGTAGGTAGTAAGATTTTCTTGCTTTCACACTCGATTTCATATATGTAAGCATTTTGTTTTCTTTTGTGACAATATTTTGTGTCTTTTGTGTTGTTAAAATGGGTTCTTTTCATTGTGTAAAGCTGGTTCTCAAGCTAAGGAAGACTGGGAGAAGGAGGTTCTGAGAAACTAAGAGGAAAAGAAGTGCTTTGAGCAACTCATGAAGTGATTTCAAGAATATAGGAGGAAAGGAAAGGAAGGGAAAGGGAAAGCATCCAAACCCTACACTGTAACTTGCATAATGCATCTTTCTAGAAAGACAAACATACAAAAGCAGAAAACCACAGCATTTATGAGCTCCATTTACTTCATTAAACCAGTGGAAAAGCTATTAACATGAGTTTCATGGAAACATACTATTACTGAGAGACTTGTTTGTCTTTATGTTTTTCAGCCAATACACCTGCCCACAAGACCAACATGACTTATAAAACAGTTCTGTTCTATTTCACAGACCTGAGCATCTCCGTGAGCATCACGCTGTATTTTCAGAGAGCAGTGGAACTGGGAATTTCTGGAATAAAGTATACAATAACTGACACCTTTCATAGAAGTTTTGATTCCCACCTAGAACCAGTGCTGGAATACTGCCACAAGAATGGTAAACACAATTTGAGGCCCAGTGTCCCAAAGCAGCTCCTAATACAGTCCCTGGTGGAAATATTCTAGCCAGAATTTCCATTTTTGTCAATAGCAACATATTGGCATATGCACTGAGTCACCAAAGATGATCATCCAGGCCAAACATCCATCTATGCAAATATAGAATTTGCCTGGGCAGATCTTGCAAGAGATCATTTTTCCAGATGGAGTGCAAGATACATTTCATTTGAGGCCCTCAGGTACTATAGAAACAAAACCATTTTAAAGAAGTTCTATTTTTATTCCCATAATGGTGTGAATAAGGTAGAATAAATAACTAGGATAAGATTGTACTTCACAGCAAAACAAAAAAAACAGAGCCACAGGCAAGATGTTCTTCTCCCTTTGAGCCTTCAAATCTTATGTCAGCAATCATCTTCTTCTCAGTAGTGTTCTTTCATCCACTACATTGAATTTCTTGGACTCAATGCAGACATAACTGTGAAGTTATAAGTAGCAGTTGTCTGACCACAAAGTTAGTTAAAATCACCAAAAGAAACCCCAAACTCCACTGATACACATTACCACCTGCCTCACAATGTATTTTAGGCAGTATTACCTATGTATGCCTCTAATGAATTACACTGCAATCCAGTGACACCCAATATGTTACAAACAGTGATGCTGACCACAATAAATTTTTATACTGAGTCAGAACAAAAGTATTTAGGACGATTCATTGGTTACAAGTAAAACAAAAGGACTATCTGGCTGGATAGAAGCCAGTAGTAAAATTTCTCCCAAGCTTTTAAGCTAAGATTAAAAGTGAAGTAGTAAAGGGACATCTAACCAGAGCTTCTGCCTCACCACACTATTTGTATTGTTTCACCCCATACAAGCCAGTCAGCCTTTATACCAGTGCCTTCCTCAAAACATCTTACTGACTCACAAATACTTTTCAGGATCCTGAGTCTTCAGGAATGCCAGAAACCTACCACTACCATAGTTTCTCCAAAAACAAGAAAGGAAAAGAATCTTTTTTTTCACTACTTCTTCCCTGCCACCATCATGGGAAAAGTCCCCCATGATGATTTCCCCACCTGCTAGCAGTTCCTCATGGCCACGCAGACAACAGATCATCCACCAGCCCTTAGGGATGGTGACATCAGCAGGAAAGAGTTTTTCAGGATTTAACAGGCAGTAATGGTAAGCACCTGCCTGCATTAATCTGTTTATCGCAGGACCAACTGTGTGGAAACCAGGTCACTTCTGAATACAGGAGATGATGCAGTAGGGGCAGGTAACACATTCTGGTGACTAAGGGCTCAAGTCTTGCCAAGTTTAATTTAAACCCTCAGGGCTTAAAGCAGGGAACAAGTTTCACCTGTGATAAAGGAAGAATCAATTCTCCCCTTCTGTTTTTGGGAAAAAAATGACAGAGGCAGCTTCCCAGACAGATGCCGTATAGCAGGTGCCTTCTTACACCCTAGAACGGACAGAAGAAGGTACACTTAATCAGCAAGCTGCAGTAGAGAGAGAAAGATAAAAGACTGCACTGGCTAAGAGGCTCACAGCAGCAGCCATCAGGTCTGCAAACTCTGTTGGTGCTGATGCAATGCTCCCAGTTGCACTCCTGTTTCTTCCACAGCTGCCCCAGGTACACTGGGGAAGAGAGAACCACCTGCCTTCAGCTCTCAGAGTTGGTAGGAAACGCTAAAAGCTGACTTAGGAAGATTTGGGGGTAAGGAATGAAAGGTGAATCATCATTTCTCCTCCTGGTTTTGTCTACCATGATCACATCACTGTGCCTGAAAACACCATGAATACCTGCTTTGCTAACACACATCAGTAAATTCACTTTTTTTTAAGCTTAGAAGATGTTTTAGGCTCCCTAGACTTCCTCTCCAGTACAGGCAGATGAATATTGCATTCTGACTATTTTAGTGGTCAAAGGAAAACACTTCTGTCCATTGTTATCTTTGAAAGTGAAAGGAAAATAAAATTTAAACCAAAAAAAATCTGTCACATACACTTCTGCTGTAAATATCTCTAGTTTACACAATAGTTCTGAGACAGCAGAAAGTACTGGTGGAATAAATGAAATAGTTGTTTGAAAGGAAACCAAGAGCTTGTGTAGAAGGCATGCTTCAGTAAATGGATAATGTAAAGATTTTTATTAAACCACTTTTTTGTTCAATGATCTTGCTCACTGTTAAAGTTATTAAAAAGCTTTTACATGATAAGTTGTCAGCTTTCTATATGAAAAAAAAAAACCTGCTAACTCAATAGGAGGTTGTCATAAATGTCAGTGCTAGGCTGACACAGAACTATTACCTTTTTTTCCCTACCATTAATTACATTCTCAGTATGACAAAATGTACATTGCAAGAGCAAGTGAAAAAAAACCTACAAGGAAAGCACTGAATGAATCAATTCATTATGCATGTATTCACTACTCAGGTCTTTTTTCTTCTGCTACTTTCCCTTCTAAACCTTCTGATTAAGCTTTACATTAAGTCAGACAAGCTGTCTCCTACGAGTAACGAATATAGGGGTTTCACTATAATGATACGCCTTTTGGTACACCAGCACTACACAACTACAATTACATTTTCACCAGCTAGATGATCAAGGAAACTTTGACTGTGCTTTCTGTAAAAAAAAAAAAAAAACATGGATAAGAGGTAAAAACCCTGTGAAATGACAAACACATTTGAAAGGGAAATACGTAAGTAAGCAGACAGTCATGTCTGTGTGTGAATTTTTTTTTTAAATACAATGTAGAGTGTTGGTTAGCAGCTTAATCACTTGTGAGCAAATGATTATTCAGCATCAATAACCCCTATTATGAGTTGTGAATTTTTTTAAAGTTAAAAGTGCCTAAATAACAGACCAAGTATGAATTACTGGGAAAAAACTTAACAAAAGCTTTTTAATAAATCTAATTCCACATGCATTCATATGCTTTGTTCTGTAACTAAGAGGACTTTAATTTGAAAAGTTCTTAGATAAAAAAAATATTTTCCTTAGCCATTGTAACATATTTAATTTCATAGCTTTGTTGGTTTCAGGTTTAATTTATGTATACAGCTCTAGGTTAAATCTTTGGACACCTGTGAGGGAGGAAGAACAAAGGAATACTCAATGCCTCAGGGAATTGCCATATTCTCCATTTTAGCAATGAGACAAAATCCTGGAAGATTCTGACAGAGATGCAGAATAGCACCTGCATCCAACCCCATACACTCAGAAAAACCAGTGATGTTTTCAGTTATTTGAAATTGTTGCTGCTGAATTGGGGCCTGAAGAAGAAACTGAAGAATAAAAGAGCAGATGGAAACCCCAGAAGAGCAGATGAAGAACTGCCAAGAGTGACTGAGGTGAAACAGAGCCAAATATTTTTAGCAACTCCTAAAGGAAGATGGTTTTGGTAGTGAGATCAGAAGCTGAGCAATCACACCGAATTATGCTCCAACCTGAGAAGAAAGTTTTTGCTTTGTTCTTCCAGCCAGTATAAACAATAAAAGAAAAGAAAAACATTATAGGAACCTTTCTAAATATAGTGAAAAAAACCAGAGACAACCTTATAACTTAAAAGCTCTAGAAGGGAAGTCCACTGGAAAACAAAATAGTACTGGATAGATGGGAGATGCTACACAGCAATTCTGTTTCACAAAGGTGAATGTGGTTTGTAAGACGAAAGTTATTTTTCTGTTATGGCTTTTCAGGGTGTTTGTTGTGCTGATGGAAGGCAAAAGTCAGACCTACACAAAAGAAACTTTAGCTGATTATTCAGAAGTCAGGGTTCAAGCTTTCATTGCTGCTGTTTCCATTAACAAAACTGCATCTTGGGCAAAATGAAAGGTGATGCCTGGTTCCAGACTACTGGTGCACAACAGCCTGACTCCCTGAGGTGCACCCCTGGGAAGGATGTCTGTGATGGGCTGAGATGGCAATAGAAGCTTTCAGAGCCTCTTCAGAAATTAATGTGTCTGACTAGAAAAGAAACAAAAAAAAATTGATCTGTCCAAATTTTCATTCACCAAAAGCAAATTTAAAAGATTGTGTTCCAGCACAATGTGTCTCCCTAAAAGATGAGGGACAGAAATCCTGGAATTCATTAAAACCTCTGTTAAGTATTTTAACAGACAAACCTAAGAAGGCTCTGTATACAGACAAGAGCCTTTTATTAATTAAAAAAATTATAAAATAAAATATTAAGAAAAAAAGTCAACAACAAAACTATGTATTGTCCTGAGTGGAAAAGGAGGACCAATGTGGAAGACAAAATACATGTTTTTGAAAGTGAGGAGCTGTCACACTCCAGTTTGAAAATAAAAATATCTGGAAAAGTGATTAAACTATAGAGAGGGATCGGTATGCTTTAGAATATGCCATTTGTACCAAAAACTGCCCCTGACATGCAAAATGATTGACCAGCTGTGTGTGGAACCATGTAACTGGGCTACAATGAATTCTAGCTTTTCTAGGAATTACCCAACAACTGCACAGCAAAGGCATAATTTTATTTTCCCTCTTCCATCCAGGTTCTCATCCTCCTACAGCTGGTCCCAGCCTGTAACTCAGTCCACACTACTTTTCTGTGCTCAAGTTTTAAGAGGCTGAGCTACAGGAATTGCTTCCCACAGTGCCAAACCTTCAGAGTCCCCACAAAGCCTCAGATTTATGGTGATTTCTTCTTACTTCATCTTAACTTCTGTCTGTCAGGGAATCAGAGTCCCCAGAGCGAGTATTTTCATTGGGCACTGGCAGCAGGCAGCACGGGCATGTTGCTTGCTGCCGATGAAAGCCAAGAAGTATGCAGCTAGATCTGAGAGCAAGATCCTAAACGATAGGTATGGCACAGAAACAGCCAGCTGTTTCACTGGTTACGTTGCTTGATATAATCCAAGTGGAAGTGGTTTTTGCAGAATCCAAGTTGGAAGGGACCCACAAGTCCAACTCCTGGCCCTGCGCAGTAACACCCTAAGAACCACACCACGTGTCTGAGACCACTGTCCAGGCCTGGTGCTGTGACCACTTCCCTGGGGAGCTGTTCCAGGCCCCAGCCACCCCCTGGGTGAGGAACCTTTTCCTGATACCCAAACTAAACCTACCCTGACACAACTTCAGGCCATTCCCTCGGGTCCTCTCACTGGTCACCAAGAGAAGAGATCAGGGCCTGGCTTTCCCCTCACAAGGGAGCTGTAACTGCAATGAGGTCTCCCCTCAATCTCCTCTTCTCCAGGCTGAACAGACCAAGTGACCTCAGCCACTCCTCATACGGCTTCCCCTCAAGGCCCTTCCCCACATTTGTTGATCTCCTCTGGATGCTTTCTAGTAGTTTAATGTCTTTTTAATATTGTGGTGACAAAAACTGCACACAATATTAAAAGGCCCATCTGGTGAGGATGATTTTTGGGAAGCCCAGGTGAATGTTCAACACCTCCGTGCACACAAGGGTTTGCTGAAAGTGACCTTAATGACATGGTTCTCTACCACTTTAGAGCAAAAGCCAAAAATGTATGCAGTGAGTGTAATAGCGTATATACAGTTAAAAGAGGTTAACCTTTACAATGTGTGCCTAAGCATAAGCAGTGTGCTTTGGAAAAATCAACCCAAAAATTAATGTACATCAAGTGCCTGCAAAATCTGAACTGATGATTACAATTTTGGGCAGATAACTGAGCACTACTGATAAATGAAAATGTGGTTTGGAAGGCAGATGCATATTGCACTTCAGTGGAGAATTTGCAGTCATTCTCCCACAAAATAGACCATCACTGCATCAGCTCAAGAGTAATTTTTATTATTATTATTATTGTTACTAGATGAACATGTTGTATGTTTGGATGAGATAAGGGTGACAGTTCATTTTTCCCTGTGCTGTCAACCCCATCTCATTCAAACTATTAATGTAAGAATGTTCCAAGATAGATTTGCCAGTGGATGTTAAGTCAATGCCCACTGACTTAACTAAGGACAAAACTCAGCCTTTAAGCAGAAGGAGAAATGTGTGTGTTATAGCTACTCAGTACAGAGACTTTATTTCCTCTTCACAAAAAATAGAGTTGAAACAATATATGCAGGTGACCAAGTAATTTATGTCCTTGTTACCTTTATCAACATTTTCACTAGAATTTGCAGGTCACTTTGAAATGGCTTCTTTTCTTATAACACGAGCTCCTATACATTTCTGTAAGTACAGTAAATGGTTTGAAACAAAGACACACTTTGCTTCCAGGAAAAATCTGCATACTGCATAGATCAGTAAGCTTTTAAAGCAAGTCGTCTTCAAATACGAAGTGTCCCCCATACAGATTTTACTGCTCTAAATTTAATATTAGTCTGTTCTGTAAACCAGTGAAGTGGCTGGCAAACACTTCCATAAGATTTTATCTAGAACCCGTAATGAGAGCAATTTCCCATTTTTCATTTACATTACCAAATTACATAAAAACTTCACAATTAAAACCCAAGTTCATGCACTTCTTCACGTTACAGTTGATCTATCAAACTGTTTCTGTGTCAACACATACTACAGCTAGATGTTCCAGCACCCTCAGTTTAATTGACCTTATGGAGCTGATTGAGAGTGAAGTCTTGCTTGAACCACATTATGTTCATTTTGACAGCATAAATGAAGCAGACATTTTATAACCAAGACTTGCTAATATTTTAGTACGATAAGAATCTCAAGTCCAAGTTAATGATCTAAAAAAATTCAAACTACCACAGCTACCCAGATATGTAAGAATTAAAACACAACATCATTTATATAAGCAACAACTGGAATAATAATTTTAGAATTACCCAGTTTCTTACTACTCTTCTAGCTTTGCAGTTGAACAAAAACTTGACAGATCTAGTCAGGGCAAACTAACAATCTCCTTCAGGCAGTCCTCTTTGGGAATATTTTTAACTCAGTTTTTTACCTACAAGCCTGTGATGCACTGACAAGCTTTCCTCACAGTCATGTCACTGGGTGCATCAATACTGCATTTTATTACTAGCTATATCCAAACCAAATCAATCCATAGGCCAGTCTACACAAAGAAGCACTACTCCCTCTCAAAGACTTGCAGTACCATGTGTCTACTAAAGACCTACTTCCCCCCACATTAGTGTCAGAAAAACATCAGGAAGAAACTCTGTGCAAACTTTATTTCAGAGAATTCTCTGAGAAAAAAAATAAATAAATAAAACATAACAAACCAAACACAAACTCAGGAATGCAAAACTCTTTGGGGTAAATTATAGATGTGATACAATATCCTTAGACAAATATTACATAGTGAATGCAGATATTAAACAGATAAATAATATGGTGATACGCAATGCTGGTAACGCATAAATAGACCTGAGTCCTTAAAAGGTAAATGTTCAATACTGGACCCAAATCCCTACTTCAAAAGTCAGGATGAAAATAATGTAAATAGTTGACACAAATTCTGTCCTGTTAGCAGGACAATAGCAGAATTTTGTTAGCTTGTATTTTTTTTTTCAGGAAGAACATCTACATTTAACTCAGGAGTTCATTTAGACCGCAGAAGGCTTGAAGAGTTCCTCTCGCATAAAAGTGAAAATACACTGAATTAAAATAAATACAGAATCAAAAGAACTTGGAAATATGTATTTGCACTGCCTTCTGCACCTTTAGTGTTTTCTCTTCTTGGAGCTCAAAAAAGTCCTCGTTAAAGGATGTTTTTTGGGATTTTTTTTCATTTATTATGTGTAACTATATGACACCTTTCTAAAATAACCAGAAATTCTTAATTATGGACACTGGAATACACCCACATTAACAATGAAAATCAACACTTCTCCACTGTGTTAGTTAAAATCTTACATTTTGTGCCATGAGTGCAAAGGATGAGGACCTTTGGTGGCATCTTACCAGTGACACTCTGAATACTGTGCACAGGCACAAAAGTCTCTCCTTCTACCCCTGAATCAGGAGGACGTAGGAAAAGGACATCTGGGAGAGAACTCTTAGGTGCAACAGAAGGGACAAGGTTGTATTGGTGCTCAGGGAGGGGAAGCAATGGGAATCAATGAGATCTCCTAACTTTCGGTTTTCAAAATCATGACCTTAATATCAATAAACTGCCATAAAAATGGCAGCCGCTGCTTTCTCCCTGTAGCCGACGGATAGAAAAGGCCATCCACTATGCCTCCACTACTACCACATCTCAAAATGCACAGGTATCAAGGTTGGGGGCAATGATTGTCAGCCAAGGGGATTAGAGAGAAATGTTAGAAAGCATTTAGCCACCTATACAAAGGAGTCTGAAGACAGACTACAGGACAAGCTGACATGATGAGCATAATCCAGCGGTTCTGCCTCCTTGGGAAAAAACCCCAGTGACCCCAACATCAAGCCCATGTGGCACAATTGCATCCCTACAGATGAAAAGAAACTGACAGCTGTTTCAGTGGCAGAAGTGTTGCTTCACATCACCCTCTCTGGTGGTACACCATGAAAGTCCCACAGAGTAAGTTCACATTAAAATTCAGGAAAGCCGGAACAAGGAACACACAGTAAAAACTACGAGACAAACTAGCAGGGGAAAAAAACCAAGACAAAACAAAACAAAGCAAACCGAACAAACCAGAACCTGATCAATACTTTCTTGTTGAAATATACCAGTGGCTCTAAGTATTTTCTGTACTTTTTTCCAAGTACGCCCAACATTTCCAGCTGGACAGCTGCTTGTCACCTTTGAAAGATGACACATACAGAACACTAACTATGGTAAGCATTTCCCTGCTCCAGAGAATTCTCAAGAATATTTTTCTTCTTGGATGCAAAACAAGACAAAAATTATTAAACACTGTCCCATATATCTTCTATTAGAGAAAAAGGCTATTGGGAAATGGTGTCTATTTCGCCAAGTTTCCTTTGAGTCAGCTGCAAGGTTCTTGCTTGCCAAATGTAGTTAAAACAGAAAGTATAGAAACTGACAGTAACAACTGTATGAAAAGTATGGTGCTGCAGTTTTCATTAAAATCAGAGCTAAAAGAAGATACTGAAAGTCCTGGGGGTTAATATGTATGTTAAAGAAATGTACCAAAGACCAGAAATAAAAAAAGAAAAAAAATATTTAAAATCCCCTCTATGAATAAAAGATGACAGATGCATCATCTACTGCACTTAATAAGATGTCTGAAATTTGTTTTATTGTATATACAAAAATCTTTACTACTTTATTTTTATACTTTACAATAAAAGTATATTTATAACTTTAACACATCAACACTAGTTGATGTGCTAAAACTATGTGGAAAAAACCCCAGAAAATTAGTTACTGAGTTGAATGCATATCTAAAAATATCTTATTTTAAGCATATCTTTGGTATTTTTTACAAGGCATGCTACATTATTTTCATTGTAGTAAAATCATTTACCAAATATGAAAATCCTAACATACTTGCAGTTCTTTACCATCCCTTCATTCTCATGGAAGCTTACATTAATAAAATGTCATTGCATCTATTGCTCTCTATCACAAAAAGAAATTTTCAAGATGTACAAAAGGACACCTGAAGCATTACGGTATTCCTGGGAAGGTTGGGCTTTCTCAAATTCACTCCACCAACCCTAAGGAACTGCAGCAAGTACCCCCCAGACTCAGGGGGGAGCTGCAGGATTTATTCCGGAGCATGGTGTGGCGTGCAGCCAAAGGAGTCACTTAGCAGAGTTTTTGGCCAAGCAGGAAAGCGTTCCATTTCTTCTGCCATTCATTGAGACCCACGAGGAAACTGAGACAGGAAGTCAGGCTTCCAGATAATAGGGTGTTCCTAATGATGTCCTTTGGCTTGCAGCACAGAACAGTTCCTCTATGCTACAACACCTTCTCTCCATATAATTTCCTATTGTAAAGGGGGAACAACAGCAAGAGCTTTTAAAATTAGTTATTCTTTGCACCAAATTCAAAGAGCCTGGTTAAACTATATGGATTATCTGTTTCTTACTGTGTATTAACAGCAACTATTTGTTTGTTTTAAAACAGCTGACTATTCTTGGAAATTATTCTACCATAATGTCACTTCAGAAAGATTCTCCCATTCCAATGCCTATATATGTGTGTGTGTGTGTGTGTGTGTGTGTGTGTGTGTGTGTGTGTGTGTGTGTCTAAAACCATCACAAAACACCAAAAAAGCAGTGACACCATGATTACCCAGGTACCTCTTGACTCCACTGTAATGGATTGTTGAAAAAAATACACCTCCACTAAGTTTCAGTAAAGTAACCCTAACTACAATTTTTCTTCGGCCTTAGATTCTGACCTTATTAAGGTGAATGCCACCATGCTATTCATCTTATTAGAAATAACAAGAGATCCTGAGAGGAACTGCAGTCCGAGTGAAGAAGTCAGCCTTATAAGTTGCAGCACATAAACATAAAGCATTTAGTATTCATACATAAATGTGCCAGGACACACAAGTCAGATAAAAAATGAAAACACTTATTTATCATAAAGGGGAAGAAACTCCCAAACAAAACACCTTCACTGGCTGCTGTGGGTCCCTGCCCAGAGCACAGCTCCCTGCTGTACAGTCCACACCACGGCCCACCTAACACAATCCCGGGTCTGTAACACAGCGTTACTGCAGGTCCTTCCACATCCCACCTGTTGGATCAGCTGTATCCCACGGCAGGGTACGAGGCAGCGCTATTTTAGCTATGCTAGTCCAAAGAGATGAAATTCAAAGTTTTCAAGGGAGGTAGCTATCTTTTCTTAGACCAGTCTCACAGAAAGAAAAAGCATAACAAACATCTTGACACACAATCTTTATAAGCCAAGGCATCTTACCAGGTGTAAGAGCCACTGAACAATCCACAGCAGTTTCCAAACGCAAAGCCAAAAGATCTGTGCAAGAACAATTCATCTGTATTTAACTGAACGACAGGTTGGAACAAAATACCAGTAGGAATTCTGATATGTGTATCATTACTTTAATTAAAAGTCACTACCTTAGCAGCAGATGAACTACAGGGAACAGTTTGATCTGCAGAAAAAAAGCCCTCACAGAAATTTCTGCTGGAAATCATCTGTCTCTGGCTGCAGAGGGCTCAGCACAGGATAATTCACCTATCATTTGCATCTCAGTTTTACCTGATTGCCTTACTTCCCCTGGCAAATAACCCATTCTCTATGATATCTCTAATCACCTATCCAGCCTTAAACACAGATACCTGTGACTCCTCAGTCAACAAGCAGGACAGGAAACGAAATCCAGAAGTGATTCTGAAGAGGGCAGGAAGGAAAGATGCAGTGTGTGTTTGGCTGTGTGTGTTTGGCAAGGAATCCCTGTAGCTCCATTAGTGCAGGAGCAAGTCTTGCACATGCTCCTTTCCAATGGACAGCCAGCTGTAGAAAGGGTTTATTTCCATATCAGAACAGCATAAAAGGAATCACAACTGATTGGCATGTAAGAATGGGAATGTCAACTTTTGTCATTAGCACTTGCAAGTGGATCCAAAATCTTATCTAGGTCTTTGCTGATTTTGATGGCACATCATCTGCTTGCTGGGAGAAGAAAAAAAACTTCTCCACTGATAAAACCTAGGACATTTTAGGTCAATGAAGTCAAGCCAGATTACGTGAGCAGAAACGAAGGGTCAAATAATTTTTCTTCTTCTATAAGATTATGTAGTTAGAACTGAGGATTACTATTTATGTTCATTTTTGTTGATTTTTTCCTTATGGCTGTTATTTAGTCTGACCTTGTTCATAATTAGGAAAGACAAACAAAATGTTTGGAAAGACTTGATTATAAAGGTAAGTAATTCAGGAAATTATTCAATTTCTTATACAAACTTGAACCTAGAATGTCTAGATCAATGAATCAGTAAAAATACATTATATGTGATGGAATGCTATACCATACACCAAATAAATCTAAGACACATTATAAAAATCTCAAAAAATAGCCAAGAAAAATTATTTTTTGTCCAAGTTGATAAAGATTGTCATGACTTTAGCTGGCTCTCCACATTTTTGATTTAAAGCACCATAGAATAGCTTGCATTTCTCTCTAACATTTTAGCTTTGGCTAAAAGATCTGCATATCTCCATAAACACATTACTGATCTAGGAGGCATCTTTGTATTTGGCTGTCTTCCACAAAGCAAAAGGAAGCGTATGTTATAAATTCTCTTTACTCATGTTTCACTTCTGTAGACACATTGACTGTGATCCATCAGCACTACAATTCATATTTAATTCAGCTTCTTTCAGATTAAAGGTATCATGAATGAAAACATCCAAAAGACTTGGACTAGGTTTCTGTATTTTCACCTGTATTTCATGTGTGAGAGGGTTTCATCCTCAAGAATGCAGAGAAAAAACTGGAAAAAAAACCAGGAAACCCCACTCCTACACTCTCTGCTCTCTACCACTCCTGCAATTTAGTGATCAAAGGATCAAAAAACTGTAGAAAGTGAATTTTTTCATGAAGGGGAAAGATTTTTCTCATTACTTCCTTCCCTTACCAAGTAATTCCAGAAAACCCCGTAACTAAAGCTAAGAACTTTCTTCAAACAAGAATCCTCAGTCAAATCTAGACCCATTTATCACCTGCAGTTCTCACTCTGGCCACAATTTAAGTTCAACACACAGAAGAAACAACATCAGAAAGAAAACAGAAGTTTTCGAAACACAAAAGTAACAAACCGTGTGGTTAAATGCAAGATTTACACAGATTTAGGCTATGTTTTAAGGTTATCTAGTTCTATATGGCAATCTAGAGCTTTTGCAATCCATCCAAACTACACATAGCTTTGGGGAAAAAAATACTTTCTGCTCCCTTGTTATTTTGCCATTAACTAATTCTTTAATTTACCAAATAAATGGGGATATTAGTACACCTGTTCCTCCTAGTTTTCCAAGATCTCTTTAGCTCCTAGCATCCTCTGGATTAGAAAATGTGTTAATGTGGGGATATTGCAAATCACTGAAGAAAATTTCAGAGCTTGTCAAACTTTAGCTAATGGTACATGATTGCCACCAGTTTCACATGCCTGCTGTATTTTGTAACAAATGGCTTATTATCTTTGACTCTACATCTCTTGAAATTGTACAGACAAGGAACTGTATATGCAACTGCAACCATCATGTCCATCAGCATCTTTAGCCGTTTATCAGATTGAACAATTAATAAAATATTCAGCTATGACAAGAAGAAACCTATCTCTAAAGGTTGGGAAATTGTTGTAGTAATCAAAATCCAGTCTTATCCTGCAACTTCTTATAAGGGGGAAAAAGAAGAAAATCAGATGCTCTTCAAGCTGCTGGATTTTTTTCACACCCCAGTCCAGCAAGAAAGAACCTGTAATCACAAGGCCACTGAATGTAAGATTTCATGATACTCTTGTGTTAGTGATGACAACTACAGAAACTGGGGCAAAAATCCAACTGCCTTCATTGATGTGCCTGCAAAGCATGTGAGCACATGCATACAAGTAAGCCACAGCCCAAGTACACAGAAGTAAATTAGTCAGCTCTGCTTATCACTTATTCACCATAAACATCACCTCTAAAGTAACTGGAAACATTCCCACTGAGTCCAATGGCCTCTAGATCAGATTTACATACAAGTTACCTTGGCATTTACAAGTGGGGGAAAAGAAAAAAGAAGAAAAGCACCCACACAGTCTGCACACGTGACTTTAAAGAGCCTCTACAGATACTTCTATAGGCATCTATGCTTCACTGGTAGCTCCCTAGGTAGTCAGGTGAGTGTGTGCATACTTGTGGTTCATAGATAAACACGTGTACAAGTGCTCCACTGGACTCACACTGACAATTTGTAAACGTAGGTAAATGCAGTTTTCTTCTTGCATGCTTGCATACATTCATTCTTGTCAAATACAGTTGGCCAATGTGCTTACAGTCGCATGGAGCTCTGAAATTCATTCACTTCCAAAAATAGCTAAATTGCATTTATCTTTTAGGCATGCTACAAGACACGAGTTTTTGAAATAGCACTTATGGATGGCTGAGGAACAAAGGAACTGCAACACTGGATCAT
This sequence comes from Platysteira castanea, assembly GCA_013397175.1. Classification (NCBI taxonomy): domain Eukaryota; kingdom Metazoa; phylum Chordata; class Aves; order Passeriformes; genus Platysteira; species Platysteira castanea. Next base: position 444,832 of record VYXC01012077.1, on the reverse strand, counting down.
ATCCAAGGTCCTGTCTTTGACAGCAGTCACCACCAGCTGCTTCACAGAAAGAAGCAAGAATTTGCAGTAGGTAGACAGGGATAATCTTGCCATACATTGGAGTTCATCCGTGTTTCAAGCTACTAAATACTGGCTTGAACTCTGAAGCCCAAGGTGTATATCCACTTGAAAGTCATCATTGTTACCATTACTAAACATCAGAACCCCAGATACCGCTGCCATCTATGTAAATATCATATCATATATCTGAATACTGACTCAGTGGAATCTTTTAGCAGGCTTCAGTCTAAAAAAATTGTATAGATTCCCCACATCTCTCTTAGTCTCTGCACTGAATTTTCCACTTCAGAATTTAACAGATTAATAGAAGTAGAAACAAATATCTTCTATTTTATCTTCTTGTATAATTTCTGAAATTGTTTATGTTTATCATGTTCCTTCTCTTTCATTTTCTCTTTATTAACTTAAACATCCTTTTACCCTGTTTTCATTAAACAATTTTTCCAGTAATGTAACCTTTGGGGGAATTAAACACCCATGTAAATCTGGCTCCTTAGCAATTTACAGGCTGAATTAATACTTTTTGTCTAAGGGTTTAATGTGGGTTTTTCTTCAATAATTTCTTTTCCAAACACAAAAGATTAATCTCTATAAGTTATCAGAACATAATGTAATTATCCCATATCAGTACCAAAAAAAATAGGATTCCACAATTCAGTCCTGAATCAGTAGTCTTGAACAGCTCCATAGTTAAACACTGAGTAGTTTATATTATGACAAAAGGATGAGCTGATGGACATATCAAAGATCCTGGTACTAAAATGAGGATCATAAAAAGATGGGTAACGGGCACTCAACACGGTGCTGGCAATTATTCATGGAAACACACCATGCTCTTCATTAGAAAAGGGCTGAGAGGATTGCCTGAGCACAAAATACATGATTTATCCATTTGCCTATATATTAATAGGGGATGAAGTACACAACCATAAGTATAGAAATAGTTGTAAAGTAGTGTAGCATAACCTACCTACAAATAAAGCTGAAGTAAGAGGATGATTTTAAGAGTAACGTTGAGTAAGGGAAAAAAGCAAGTACAAGTGAAAATGAAAATGTATGCAAATTTGTTATAAATATAAGGACATTTTACCAGATGGAGAAATTGGGCAGTTCATCGTCATGTTCTCACACCCGCAGAGTTGTTCTAAAACTACTCCTCATGAAAGCAAATATAATTCGCTGTGCAAGTAAACTGTTTAAAAAAAATCTTGATATCACATAAGAACCATCTGAAATTATTTTATTTGCTTATCTGAATACATCATCTGGAAACATAGGAAGCTCTACCTTTTGGCCATTCTTTGGACAATCACTGTGCCCTAAGCAAAAATTCTTTATACTCTTTTGGGAAAGTGGAAAAGTGTTGAAGGTCTTAGTGCTACAATGCCCATGACAGCAAGAACGTACCTAACTAGCACCTATTAAAACATCGGACACCAATAAAATGGATTCATTTTTGTTTAATAACAATTAAACTTGTTACTAGGAGTATATTTAACTGCTGCTACCAGTGTGAGAATAATGTAACTCATCTGCACAGCTATTTTGATACAACCTCCCCAGCAGATGTCCTTGTCCCCTCACTTCTTACACGAGCCGGTACTTAAATTCCACCACACAATTCACAATATCCAAGGATCACAATGTGATTGGAAAGGTACTGGCACCTTTCAAATGTAGCAAGGTGTTTCTGTCATTCAGTTTCTGTAGGAAAAGACATGAAATTCACAAGGACAGCAAGATAGAGAATTTCCAGAGTCAGATTTAAATGCACTGAAAATGAATTTTAAAATAAACATCCCTCCTTTGCAATTTTGTGTCCTGATTTTGCTGATAATTTCCTGATCAGGCATCACTTATAACCATCAAAATGAATAAAAAAAATCAAAATCAATTCTAGTCAATTACTGATGGACCGTTTTATCATGGAAGTATATATAGCAAAGAAACTGGTTTAATAAATACTGCATATCCTATTACGCATCGTATTTCACACACCTCAAGAGAAAAATTAGGAGTTATTTTAGAACAATATTGATTTTTTGGCACTTTGGTCCTGACAATCTCTGTTTTGTAATATTGAAGAGAAAACCCACAAACCTACATTTTGGAGCATTATTGCTCTGTAAGAGCTATCTGATTGTGCTCAAATATTTTCAAACACCTGATACTCACTTATAGTCACTCAACCCTTGCACTTGCAGACCATTACTCAGGAAAAACTCCCCCCAGAAAGCCATCTGAGAGTATCTGTTTGAGTGGGAGCTGCCTACGGAACAGTCTGCAGGAGCAATCACTCACATGGGTCGCACACCGACACTCTACATATGTCCACAGCACAGCCCCCACCTTCACACTTCCCAGCTCAACCTGTTCCGCTGTGTTACTATTTATAACACCTTTACACTTCCAGTACTTTGCGTACTCTGATTCCTGTTGATCAGCGAGGGACTGTCTTCACATCAAACCTTGCTATTTAGGTATGTGAGTCCAGCAGAGAAAGAAGCTTCACATATGTGTTCTGTATAAGCATTTGTAGCTGGATATTTCAGGATTGGCTGTGCAGTGTTTAACAGATCATTGCAGCCCACTGAGCATCCAGCACGAGGCCTCTGAGAAGATGCTGGTCACACACAGCCCACCCATCTTTCTCCTCCTCCTCATTTCCAGCTGTGCGCACAGGTGTCCAGTTTCTTCCCTACAGAGCTATCAAAGCACTAGAGGACAATCTTACAGAAGGTCTGATGATGAGCTAGAAGTTATAATTGGAGGGAATATAACTGATAATTATAAGCAAGAGAATAACACATCAAGGGAAGAAAACGGGGAGGAGAAGACTGGTCAGGCAGTACAGGGGAAAGCTGAAAAGCAAGTAAAAAGTGCATTCACTGGAGGGGGAATCCAGAAGCAAGGGAACTTGCCATAGTAACAATGAAAGAAATTATAGGAAAAGAAGTAGAAGCTACACAGCAGGCACAAAGAATGAATATGCATTAAAACACATTAACAGATTGGCCATTAGCTCTCTCTCAGCCAAGAAAAATATTCTGACAAGACAGAACTAAAAATACACAAAGATTTCTCTAGTCACACTTTCAGTTCTGTTACTCTGAAGGGATGTAGTAGGGAGGTGGGGAGAGGTTGCTTGTGGTTAAGAATGGGGGGAATGGACTGCATTCAATAATAACTGAAACAAGTAGATTAGAAAGGTCCTAAAGAGGCTGAGAAAAGTCTGAAAAACACTATGAAATGTTGCTCATCCAGCTGAAAGCTTTGAAAGGCCAAAACTTAGTTTTGCTCTGTAATACTGCTCTTAGAACATATCTTTTCTTCAATTACATATTAAAACCAAAAGATTATGCACCGTAATATTTTTCCTAAGTTGAAAGCCAGACTATAAAAAGCTATTTCAGTTTAATGATAAATACATCTTGTCTAAACAAAGACTAGAGAATTCTTCCCTTGTTCATTTACTGTTATAAAATTTAGAGTATTATAATGCATCCAGGAAGGGAAGGAAAAGTCTTCTTCTCCACAAGGTCCCCAGTGCTTGTGAAAACCAGAAGTTGACACTCAATCTTACAGCTCTCTCATTTTACAGACCTTCTGTCATTACCACGCACCACACACATGACTTTCTCTCCAAAAAGAAGTGAATGAAATTATGTCATAAGCCTATCAGCCCTATTGTCCAGGGGGGCAATCAGAATGACATAAGGCAGACATCCAGGTGTGGTGAATGTTTCAGAGTTTGCCTTGGGGACCTGATTCCAAGCTCAATTAGATTTGTCAATTAGATTCACTTTACAGTGATGTAATACTGCTCCTTGCAGGTCACTCGTTTGACACACCGGATATATATTCAGAAACAGATCCCTGTGGAAAGTGGTCTGGACATGAAATTGAGCCTTTGGTGTGGAAGGATATTCACAAAGTTAGAACATAAAACATATTCATTTAATGTCGTTTTCCCTGAGTTTCATACTGAATTAATCTTCTCAATGAAGCTGAGGAGAAAAAGAACTTTATGTCCTCACAAATCTCTTTCAAAGCTGTTGAGATACCACATTTAAGGGCATCAAAGATAAAGTAATGGTAGAGAATTCTGGGGGAAAAAAATATTTAAAAGCTAAATTTGTCAGTAGTCTTATTTACCCTATAAGTTTATCCACAGCAGGATGGAAACCAGTTGGGAAGATTATTCAGAAAAGCTTGTTTCTGTTTCAGCTGCCTACACTATGCATTTACTACATGAACAGTCACAGTTCTGTCAATCTGGCAAGTGATATTAGCAGCACAACCTCTATATTAGTGCAAACTGCACAATTTATCTTTAAGAGTCTACTACATGACTGAAATATAAATATGAAAGATCTCAATCATCTAACTAATGCAATAGATTCAAAACACATAATCAGAGGTTTTAAGAATTTTCCTATTACCAGACTGCACAATTAGAATGTTTACTACTGAATGCACATCCCAGAGCAAGAGAGAAACTACAACAAAAACCCCTACAATGTAGCAGTATAGAAAGCTGCTGCTACAACATCAAAAAACAATAGTTAGATTGCAGTTACAGATGACAGGGCATAATAATTGGACTCAAAATCAACCATCAATCTTTCATGTCCAGCTACTTTACAAATAAAATACATTACTAGGTGTCGCGCTTCAGTGATGTGGGAAATACTAATTTTCCTGCTACGGACAATCCAGACTTTTTTTTATTATTTATAAAGGTGCAAAGTAACCAAATGAATCTCATTAGAATCTCACAGGAGGAAGAAATGGACATGTGAGGAGGGTCTGTCTGAATTTTCTCTGATTCTCCAGCAGGTGGGCATGCATACATACAGAATTTGTTCTTAGTCAAATAACTGCATGTTAACAAACTTTCAAGTTATGAAGCCATAAATTTAATTGCTTGTCTTCAAGATGAATTTTTTGACATAAATTTTTGACATTTATTTGACATGCAATAGCTCCATTGGGAAAAAAAAATAAAAGTAACTTGTATATCATTTGAAAGGAAAAAAATCCCAATTATCTGGGTTTTGGCAGGGGGACTAATCCAACCTAACTACAGTGAAAACTGTAAAAGGTTCAGTGAAGTTTTCCTTGGGAGAATTTACCCCAGTGCAAGACAGAATTTCTGGTGCAGAAAATTCAAGAAAACAAGGCCTAAAAAAGAGAAAAATAATAGCTCAAGGAACTCAAGTTCAAGCCTGTTTCCCAAACCTTTAACATTTGTTTTAGGAAGTGAAAAAACCCACAGAAGGAATACTAAAAGAGACTTATCTGAGGACAGTCAGCTGTCCAGAGGCTGAAACAGACCTCAGCACAGTGGCTATGCAACAAAATGAAGGTTTCTAACCTAATCCCCCACAGTTCATGGTGTTTTAATTGGAAGACCACACCAGAGTACACTCCCCTTTTTATTTGCTTTGTTTTGTTTTAGGAAAACAAATGGAGAAAACAAAACAAAAGCCCTCAAAAAACCTTGAATATCAACTAAGTGCAGGCTATGAACAAGTATTACAGGATGGGAAATGATTTTTCTACCCATCTCACTCTCTATGTTTCTCAGCAGATATCCTGAATACATCATAAACTGCGGTAAGAATGGACAAAAAGAAAAACTACAGGAATCCACAGACAAATACAGGTGCATGCTGCAGTCTGAAAAGTCTGATGATGTCCACTGAAATCTAACCCAGCATTTTATTCTTTGGAGTGATATCTAATTACAAAAATGCTGATCTATGTCCTTAGATTCTTTAGAGTGTGGCATTCCCAGTTTCACATCTTCTGGCAAATTAGATCTTGAAGATGAACTAAGAATGCCTTACAATTGAACTCACAAGGGTAAACACTGAGGGCAATATCCTGCAGAGAGACCCAAGGAAATATCCGAGACATCAGAAGCACAGAAACTGTGTTACATCACATCCCGCTGTTACAGTGTGCCAGGATTCTTGTTATAAGGAGGAGCAGCATGACCCAAAATTCACACATGGGTTAAAGGTCTGCAGACAAACCCACGGGAAACCACACAGCTCATCAAGTTCTTCTGCACAATGTCAACAGCTTCCTTCCAATGGTTGTCTCTCCAACAGCATCACATTTCTCCAGGCCCTTCTCTTGCCTGAAGCTCCAGGGCTCCCAGTGTGCTGGCTTCACTACTGAGACTGTACTTTGGGCTTGTTGCATAAAATAGCTGCTGTTTTAGATGCAAATGGAAACATCCCTTCCAGAAACAACTACCAGTTCTACTGGGAATCTGACAGACACCTGTTATCTGTAGGTTTTTCACAAAGCTGGAAATATTGTAAGAAAACGTACTTGTCAGCCTCTATAGCACCCCTCACTGTGCTGCTTCCGGGAATTTTAGGTCAAAGCAACAGTGTGATTCCAGGCACACTCACTAAAATCCATTCCTTGTGAAAATATTAAAATACACATATCGTACCCATAAAAAGTTCGACAGAATACCCAAAATAACCCCTCAGAGGATGTCACATTGTGTTTCTGGTGAATTTCTTCAGTTCTTTCACAAAAAACAGGGAGAAGGGACCTACCAAAAGAATATTTATTCAACAGAGTTATCTATAAGGAAAGTATCTATAAAGAGATAGAGAATTATAACTTCATCTAACTACGGATCTGATGCCTCATGTACAGTGCTTTCTGTCACAAGATTACAAATGCTTTCACATGTAGTCTATGCAATAAAAACTAAACCATGAACGTTACTTGCTGGAGAAAATTTGAACAAAAATAACTTCTAAAATACAGGTGAAACAATCTTGCATCAGCATATTTGGGGGTAGGTAAAATTATTCCAGCATGTCCAAAATTTACACTGAAGTTTCTGAAGCATGTCACTAGGGAAAACCATAAATGACATTGGGTGTTTCTTCATTTTGCTAAGTTGCAGAAATTCACTTACATCTGGTTCCTAACTGCACACTGACCCAACTGACCAGCCTGAACAGCTTAAAAAAAAGAAAAGCACATTTACAGCCTCAGCTGCAGGCCGTCAAGATGCAGTAAAAGCAGGTGTTAATTATATCTAAGACACAAAGCTTGCATACCTTGAATGTTATCTCAGCAAGAATTCTCTTATTTTATCCTGTTACCTTGCGCATAGAGTGACACCCAAATTTGAGTGTGAACGTCTCACACTCCTGAGTGTGAAGCCTGGCTTTGTCCTTCTATAGGCCCTCACTGTGGAACCCATCTTAATGGCAGAGATCAGTAAATTTACTCGTGGGAATCCAAAACCCACCCCAGCCGATAAGACCTGACCTAGGGAGAACACACACTTGGGCTAAGCTGCCAAAAGAGGCTGAGCACCCGCTACTTCCAGCATCTTTGATCAGGCACCAGTACTTTACAGTCTAAGATTAATGGAGCCTTTAAGGAAGGTCTAGCAGGAAAAGTAAATTGGGAAATACTGTTGTAGGATCAGTTTCACTGATATATAGAGCTTTCAAATTTTTATTAAAAATGTGATGGGTACATGGTAGATACTGAGTGTGCAGCAGTTAGGTGCATTTTTATTTCCGAAGGACTACCACACACTAAGAAGCAAACAAAAAAAAAAAAAGAGTTTTTTTTCTTGGATAGAGAACCTCAAAGTGACAGCTTTTAAGATGAAGAGGAACTACACACAGGTGACTCTTTGCACACCTCCCTGTCTCTCGTCCCTGTAGTACCTAAGCTCCATATACTTGTGAAGCAGCACAAGTAAGAACTTCAATAAAATGTTTCCATGGGCCAAATTTTCCAAACAAATGCTTCTTTCTCCAGGCAGAACAAACTGATGGCAGAGAATTGGCAATGCAGATCAAATTGCAGTCTCCTACTGTTGTCTTTCTGTCATGCATAGCCTCTAAACACTTAGTATCATGAATTATAATTGCTAATTATTCCCACTATGAAACAAGAATCCCACAGCAAACTGAGAGTAAATACGCATTTCTCATTATATGAAATGATGCATACGAATCTTCTTAAAGAATTACAGACCAGAAGAAGAGTTCAGGTAAACTATGACTAGTCACTTATATTTATTTGTGAGCACTAATTGAGGAAAAAATAATGCTTTGTTTGCAGTTGCTTCTGTTCTTTTTGAACATTCTTCAGTTGTAAGAAAGTCAGACCTAACAATTCACACTTAGGAACAAAATATTTTTGTGACTAGAAAAACAGAGTGTCTGCATATTTGGCATATATGTACACCACATTCTCTTCAATAAATTAAAGAAAACCACACATATAGTGAACACAACCTTTGGCTGAACTAGTTTTCAGAATATAAAATAATTAATGCAAAGGAGGCTGCTAGAAAACTTGAGCACTGGTTTATAACAATAGAGCTGTTGGGAATAGACAACCACTGTTGATAACACATTGGGGAGAGAAAAAAGCATCACCGAGATACACTTGTCTACTGAAATACCAGGTTCCTGAGGTCAGTTCTCATTACTGATAACTTTAATGGGTGAAAAATTGTAGCTGGCATTAAGAAGGCTGCAGTCCTAAGTCAGTAGGATAAACGTTCTACAAAACCACTCAATTGCCGTGCAAAGTGAGAAGAGGCTGTAACTCAGGCATTCCCGCGCGGTTTAGAAAGGGATCTGTCAGGCACCGAGCACGCGGGAGGCACCCACTGCACACGCTGTGGAACACCAACCCGCAGCACGCACCAGTCGGGTTCCGAGAGCGGGACGCGTGGGCTTGCCCGGCTGAAACCCCGGCAGACCGTCACCACTCCCCGCATCCCCTCCCGCTCGGGAGCCGCACTTAGCGCATCCACATCCATGGGGCGGCCGGCGCCGAGGGCCCGCCCTGGCCCAGGGGAAGGGGTACCCGGCCGGGGAGCGACAGGCTGGGATGGAAGAAGGCGAGAGGGAGGCGGAGGCGGCAGCCGCTCCCTCCGCGAGGGCGGGCAGGGCCCCGGGAGAAGCCGCCACCCTCCGGTCGGAGCCCGGCCCGGCCGCTCCGTGTTCCCGGCCCGTGCTGCGGGGCACGGTCCCGCCTCGAAACCTTCGAGCCCCACTGAAATGCTCTCTGCAACTTCCGCGGCTCCGGCGGCTTCCTGACCCGAGGGCTCCTCGGCCGGCACGATGCCCCGGAGGCGCGGAGCGGTGGCGGCCGGTCCAGCCCTGCCCGCCGCCGCGCCCCTCTCCCACCCCAGCCAGAGACCGAAGGGAAGTAAGTGGGAAGTCCTGGAAAAGCAGGTCCCGAGCACTTTCCCCAGGTAAGGGGGCTGGACGTGGGGCTCCGGCTGCGCTCGCCGCCGCTGCCCCGGGAGAGAGCAGGTGAGCCCGGGACTCCCCCTTCACGCACCCCGCGTAAATAAAGCCGAGACAAAGTCACCATCTGGGGAGGGGGCGGGGAGCTGCATTAGACGTCGAAGTCACTTACCAGCTTTGCAAGGATCCTTATAATCTATCGCCTCGGCTTTATCCTCTTCAGTGAAATCGTAAGTGTAATCATAATCAAGGCCAGAGCAGGAAGAAGGCTTCCCGCAGACAGTCCACCCGGCCAGCCACAGTGCCATCCTCCAGCAAAGCATCTTCATCCTCCCTCGGGCGGAGAGGTGGCGAGCAGGGCGAGGGTGAACTAGGCGGCCGGCTCGGCTGTCCACGCCGGTTTGGGAAAGGAGGATAAGGGATGGAGAAACCACAGGTTTTGGGGGAGGTTGGTATTTTTTTCCTTCTCCACCTGGAGGCTCTTCTAAGAGACGGTGCTCCCTAGGTACCCCCAGTCAGACGGGTGCGACACAGAGTAAAGAGCATGAGCGTCGCTGCCCCCCCTGCCCCCTCGCCGGGGAAAAGTCGCTGGATGTGTGGGTGGGCGCAGGGGGTGGACTCAGGCCGGGAGATTCTGTCTGTCAGGGCTTCCCCTCGCCTCTGTCAAACCCCAGCCAAACTTCCCGCGGAGGAGGAGGCGGCGGCGGCGGCTGCTGCCCGCGTCCCGCTCCGC